>OX352772.1:123583420-123866006 GCA_947095535.1 Poecilobothrus nobilitatus | reverse complement strand
TTCAGTCCTGCTGTTGCTGCAAATAAATTTCTAATGTGAATTACCATCGATAAGTATTATTAAATTTTTTTTATATGTTCGATGAGTCTTTGTGATTTTTTTTTGTTTTTTTTTATTCTTAGGTTTATGTTTTTTTTATTATTTTCTTCTGTGAAGAATTGGGATTGTCACTCAATTAGCCCTTACATCTCGCCTAGAAGACCTCGAATAAGCGGATGACATTGGTAATAATCTTACCACAAGCGATGGAGCTGACGAAGATATCGTGAACCGCATACAATTAGCAATAACATTGGGGAAACTTTGGGCTATCTGAAGAGTATCACAGCTAAACAAAACTCTATGGCACTGAAATATAGCCATTCAAAACCAACAAGCTACAAATATTTAAAAATAAGTGCTTCCGAACACTTTAAAATATAAGATGGCCAAGAACAATAACAAATGACACACTACTAACTAAATCTAGGCAAGAAACTATATTCTGCCAAATAAAGATAGTTGGATAGGCCAAACACTTTGGAAGACGTGAGGGAACATTGCTCCGCTTGACTGGAATTCATACCGAAAAAGAAGTCTGGGTAAACCTAAAAGAACATGGAGAACGTCAGTAGGAAAGGACATTGAGAGCAGAGATTTTCCTTCTAGTCGGCAATTTA
The DNA here is from genome assembly GCA_947095535.1 of Poecilobothrus nobilitatus. Classification (NCBI taxonomy): domain Eukaryota; kingdom Metazoa; phylum Arthropoda; class Insecta; order Diptera; family Dolichopodidae; genus Poecilobothrus; species Poecilobothrus nobilitatus. Next base: position 123,865,347 of record OX352772.1, on the reverse strand, counting down.
AAATATTTATTGATTTTATTGCCTGATAAATGGTTTGTGAATAATATCCCAGTTATACAATGATCTCTCATTACCATATCAAGATTAATTGGACAAAATGAACTGTTTATATTATAAATAAAGACATAAAATATGATAAATTCATGTTGCAGAAACTGACCTAATCTTTGGAATAAAACCTATAACTTGCCATCACTGTTAAATAATTATCAGTAAAGTAATTTGAAATCAATATATTTTAGTTTAAGTCATCTAATACTATTAAATTTTTTGGCTTTTTAGATAACAGTATAATAGTGTTAATTCTATTAAGAAAAACTGACAGGTTTGTTCCGTGCAGCCTAATACATATAAACGCGAAATGTTCTTTTATTACGTCACAAGAGCTAAGATTATAATTAAATATTTTATAATTAGAACTGCTATTTACAAAAACTGCTACACCCCCTGCAGTATAAGTTTCGTTAGTAGCTGCATGAAAGTTTTAACCAGCTCGATTATAACGTTCAATTAAAAATCCAAATTTATGATACAAATATTAAGCCTGCAATTATATTAAAAGTGTTAATATAAATATTAAAATTAAAATAACAAATAAATCAAAACTTCGCCTTAAACTTCTAAAATTCTAGTTCATCAGAACAAAAAGCAAATATTCAAATGATTTTAGAATAATGGTTTCATTTCTTTCATCTTTTTATTGCTAAATTAGAATTTTTTAACAACAAAAATTTATAATTTTTTTCACTTTTTACCTTTTTTACGAGCAATAATAAAGCTTTTGCATTGTTAAGCTGCTGTTGATTTCTATTACCTTCTTCTTCTATTGTTAAATTTCTCAATTTTTGTTTTGCAAATTTTTTCGCTTGCAAAAGTGCTCTTTATAAAGAGGCAAAAAAAAATTGAAAAACTACTTTATATTATATTATTTAATAATTATATATTCCTCTTGATTTTTTTTATTTTTCCGTAATATAACACTTATATTTAAAATAAATAATACAAAAGATTTATTTAAAAACACATCTATTAAAAACTTTATATAATACTTTCTTTTATATTTATGAGTTTATAATAATTTTTACTTAATTTATTAACAAAATAAAAAAATGATATAACTATGATTAAAATTTGAATTGTAAATTTAATATTTAACTATTAATTATTTTTGTTTATTTTTAGTTAAGACCTCAAAATCTTCGTGATATTTAGGTACATATAAAGTGACACAACTGCATTCCCAAACATTTTCTGGATATGCATCTAGAAGGTTCCATATTTTTGTATCCAAATTATAACATTGGACAGTACAAGACGCTCTGTCAAAAATGGAATCAGAATGTAATCCACCAACAATATATATTACGTTGTTTAAAGAAACAATTCCAGTATGATATTTAGGTGTGGGTATTTTTGTTTCAACAATCCAAACTTTTTGTAAAGGATTATAACTGTCAATAGTTTGAATAAGTTTTCGTGTTTCGGTGATAGTATCCTCATACCAACCACCACACACATACAAATTGTTTTTTATTGAAAGCATGTTATGATCTGTCCTAGGTAATAACATTCCTGGCAATTCTTCCCACTTCTCCAATAAAGTATAAAAACACCAAAATGACGATAAAATACGATGACGATCTAATCCACCTAGAAAAAAGTATTAAAATATAATTCATTATTAGAATAGTAGTAGACTTATTTTTAATTATTGATAATTACAAAAAATATATAATTTAACTTAACTGTAGTTTACACACAAAATTATATAATTTAGATTTTTTTCTGAAATTTTTTTAAAAATTTTTTTATATAATTTTGCTTACCCGATATATATAGATTTGAAAGTAAAACGGTTGCAGCATGTTGGGTACGGTTTTCTGGTAAACGTTCAATATACTCCCAACGGTCTGTCTTAGAATTGTATCTTTCACAGTTAGAACTATCTTGCAGAAAAACTTCATCATTTTCATTGGTTTCACTGACTCCACCCACTGCGTACAAATATGAATCTATTGCATTTAAAGAAAATCTGCAACGATCACTTTGCATAGGTGCAATTGTTGTCCATTTATTAGAGGTAGGACAGTATCGGAAGCCAAATGGATGTATATATTCTTTTAAACAAACATCATAACATCCACCAACAATATATAGTTCATTTCTTAAAACTGCTGTTCCATAATTGCTCTGGTCAATATGAGGTATTACCGTTAAATTATGCCATTTTTTAAGGCTAGATAGATAATATGTAATTTTATTAGTTATACCATCAACGCCAAATCCGCCAATTTTAATTAAAGCTAATTCCATTCCTCTTGAATTAGTTAAAGCTATTTGTTTATGGGAATCTGAAGAGCAAGACTCATTTTTTAGTGGTAAACTAAGATTGGAATCATAATCAAACTTTTTTAAAGATTTCAATTTTTCAGTTAATTTCAATAAAGCTACTTGTTCTTTTTGGTTACATTGCGAATTAAACGATTGTAAAGTACTTTCTAGTTCAGTTGGGTTTATTTCACTTGTACGAACGTTATTCAATAATTTTCGTATTATATGAAAATCAACATCCTGAACCAAGCACCAATTAATTACAATTTTCAGAACCATTATTTCAGAACAGTCTACAGGATAATCACAGCTTAATAAATAAAGAAATTGCTCCCATGTTAAACGATTTATTGCTTTTGTTTTCGAAAGAATTGTTAGCCTAAAACACATAAACCTATAGACTTTTTGTTTCAATTTTTCTAAAGAATATATTTCGGCAAGTGTTACTATGTCGACACAATTGTCTAAATCAATTTGTGACTCTAAAAAATTTGAACACGCACCAATTATAGCATCCATTTGAACATATGTTGCCGCAGAAAGTATATCCTGAACATTATTATGATTTAGATTTAATGTCGAAGTATAAACATAATTTATTAAGTATTCTATGCCACGAGCTGTAACACCTTTTAAACATATTTCTGCTTGATTCGCTTCTTTCATGGCATCTGTAAACATTGCCCGAAAATAATCTGAACACGCTGCCATAACAACACGATGAACCTAGGTTTTAAATTTTATTTAATTATTTGACTATATTTATTATATGAATAAAATATATTAATTGTTATTCCTTTAAATAGTAATTTGCAAATCAAAATGTTTGCAAATCATCTATGTTCTATGAAGATCACAAAATCTTTTATTTAGTGTTGATCAAATTAATTGGCCTCTCTAAAAAAAACAATTAACTAAATATAGTTAACGAAATTATAATGTTTAAATATAATTACTAATTAATTAATCTACAATATATCAATATTTCGACTACAATGCTTTAATACAATGTGTTGCCTATTGAGGAAAATACCTTATAAGCAAATTTGACAACATAAGCATAATTTTATAATATATGACATTTATAAATTATAATGATTTAAAAAAATACTATAAAATACTAAATATGTATTGATTTTTGTAAAATAATCATTTTATTTACCAAAATTTTATAACATAAGCATAATTTTATACATTATATATACATCATCATTTTGATATTACATTATACATCATTTTGATATTACAGTTAAAAAAAAAAACTAGAAAATACTATATAGATATCGATATTTGTAAATTAAGCATTTTGTTTAAAATTTATTCATTTTCTTTAGTTTTGAAAATTCAAAATTAAGAAATATAAACTATTATAGTATAAGCTAGGTAGTTAAATAAATATTATTTAATTATGAAATCAAAATAATGTTTTGAAGATAAGGAAATGTAAATAACCAAGCCATATGGTTAGGTTAAAATATGATTCTTTTTTTTTTTAATTAAATTATTAAAAGGTAAACTAATATTACATGAAGTGCGAACAGTGAGCCAGTTATAAATTAGCTGGTGCCCCCGAGCAGAGACCGATAGTCGTTAATAGAATATTTGGTGTTGATTATTTTTGGTTTGGTATTTCCTTTCCAAAAGACAATGCAAACTGTTTAGAATTGTGACTTGTCCCAAAATTTGAAAATTTTCTTAAAATTTCATATAAAAAACGAGAAAGAATACAGTTGCCTTTGTCAACTCTTAGATACCCGTACGAACCGTTAGTATGTTCACAGCCTGTCGTCACTCTGCTTACAATATAATTTTTTTAATATTTTAGTATTTTAAAATAATTTGCGTGAATTTTATAATTTCTAGAACTATGGGTTCTACATATATTCAAACTATATGTTTATACATTCTTCAAAAGCAGATTCTAACCTTCCACATAACGATTATCAATCCAAAACTTTTTCAAATATTCTATAGTACCATTTAATACTAAGCGGTAAATGTATATTAAATTAGAAAATAGTAAATATAATTTTAAATATTATCTTATGTAAATAAACATGATATTATATAAGTATGTATGTATATCAATATGATATAAATAAAAATTCTTCAAGCAACCGTTATGTTGTTTATTTATTTACATTTTATTGTACTACGCATTATATCCTCAACAATTTCAAATTATCGAGTAAAACAAAATTCAAAAAATTCGTTAAAGACATTTGTTAGAAAATTTGAAAAAATCAAGTTACACTTTCGTCAATTATAAAGTAACCCTACATTATTAAAAAAAGTTGTTAACAGAAATAAGAGTATAATGTTGAAGCTTTAATTTTTATGTATTACTTCAAAAAAATTTTAACAGGTGTTCAAGTTACATGTGTTTAAAAATAGGAAATTTTCAGTTTTTGACCCCTTACAGCTCCTAAACAAAAAAAATTTCTGAAATGACTCATACTTATTTTCAAAGATCTAACTTCTGCCAAAATTTCCTTAACGGATGAGGCTACAGAAAAATTAATATTGTCATAAAATTAATATTTTTATGATATCTATCAGCAGTTAAAATTGCACGGCTCTATTTCAAAAAATTGTGGAGATCTAAAAGTTAGTTATTTCGGGAGCTACCCGAAGTTTTGGTCAGAACTCAAGCAAAAAAAATAGGGAACCTAAAAATTGCTCCCAGAATATTTTATGTAAATTTCAAGATTCTAGCTTTCTTAGTTTTTGAGTTAGCGTGCTGACGGACGGACGGACGGACATGGCTTAATCGACTCAGAATTTGATTCTGATCCGATCCATACCTTTGAAGGTATATTTAGCTCGCTTATTTCGAGGTGTTACAAACGGAAGAGTAGTTTTATTATACCCGATACTTATCGTACGGGTATAAAAATGTTAAAAACAAAGAGACTTTTTTTTCAATTTTAAGGTAACTACATAATTAAGAAAAACTATAAAGTTGAAGCTTTAATTTTTGCCTTTTATTAAAAAAAAAAATGTTCAGGCTCTAATAAAAAATTTAAGCTCTAATAGCACTTAAATAGAGGGTGATACAAAATAATTTTCTGAAGTAACTTACACTAATTCAAAAAGATCTTTCTTGTCTTAAAATTTTAACGTTGAAAGCGGTTCTAAAAGCAGTTATGAAATAAAAAAAATCTTAAAATTTTGTGTTCACAGAAAGGTAAATTTAAAAAATAAATTGCGAAATATTCCATAACTTCGATATTATTTTATAAAGATAAGAAAAGTTCTGGTCTTCTAGCGTTTTTAAATTGTAAAACTACTACGCAGAACTTGAGATATATACATTCGATAATAGGCGTTATTTACAATTTTGAGGGGCTGTAACTCCGTAATCCTATATAATTAATAGAAACCGTTAACACATATAAAAATATATTACTGGAGCTTTAATTTTTATGCCTTACCGACGAAAAATTTGTGCAGGTGCAGAAGAAACAGATGTCTAAAAATAGTAAATTTTTGGTTTTTGAGCCCTAGAAAACCCAACAGGGGGTGGTTAAAAAAAATTTTCTGAGGAAACTTATACTAATTCTAAAAGTTCTTTCTTCTCCAAAAATTTTAAGTTCCACATTTTGTTTTCACATAACTTTAAATACTAAATTAAAAAAATGCATATTTTATATAAAGGTAAAAAAGGCTCCTGTTGAATGGCGTTTTTAAATTGAAAATGTTAAGCATAACTTGAGATATACACATTTTAAAATAGGACTTTTTTTTTAAGCTTTAGAGCTATAACTTCGTAATGGATGGGACTACATAAAAAAGTTGTTCCACAACATTGATTTTTTTATGAGACCTACCCATGGTTAAAATTTCATTGCTCTATTTTTAACGATGTAAAAGTTTTGTTAACAGACGGTCGGACAGAGGGAAACTAATGTTCATACCACACCTATATTTTTTCAAAATTATTTTGGAAATGTGCTAAAAAAACAATAAAAACTGTCGAAAACTTAAAATTATAGCTTTGTTTTTAAATGTGTTATTTTAAAATAAAAATGTTTAAAAAATATTAAACTGTTTAAAACTAAAGTTAAACTAAAAATTAAAAAAGAGTTTATTTCAATTACTATTTAAAAAGAAAAATTAAATTTAAATTAACAAATATATATAAATACCGATTAAAAAATTAAAGTAAAAATAAAATTTAAAAAAAAAAAACAAAAATACTAAGTTATATATTGGATATTTTGTTTGCCCATACAGATATTTTCTTTACCGAACAGATATTTTGCTTACCCATTTCAAACAAGAAGATTTCTTTACTATTACTTTGAGTTCTTGAATAAATATTTTCAAAAATTGAATATCTTAATTATTCTTTTTGTGCATGTATCTAAAAAATATTTATTAGTATTTTATATCAAAATCAAATATGTTTAAATTTGTACAACGCTTTTTGTTAATAATCTTATATGTGCATGTAAATAATTCATGCTAATTGTTCTAAACAGTAATGACACCACTAATAATAAAAAAGCATTATTTTAAATATAATTATTTTCCCATAAATCTAAAACATTCTTACCAATTCAGCATTTGCACATTATTATAGAAATATTATTACCTTCCCATAGACAAAATTCTTATTATGTTCATACGACACCTATATTCTTGAAAAAGTAAATAATTATTATCCCATAGATCTAGTGAAGGTATTATACCTTATACCTTCAATAAATTTACACGTTCTTGTAAATTCAGCATTTGCAATATTATAAAAACATAATTACTTTCCCATAAACAAAATTCCTGCTAATTAAACATATTAATGTTCCCACAAAATAATATCTTTTAAATTAATTTTATATGACACCTATATTCCTAAAAAACTAAATTATTATCCCATAGCTTTACTTTCAATAAATCTATGTACACGTTCCCACAAAATACAGTTTCAATTAGTTTCCGTAAGCAAAAATTATAATATAAATATCAGCAAATAAACGAATTAAATTAGTTCTGTTCTGGATTTCAAACTCACTGAAGCTCCGTATTAAAGTTAAATATTTAAATTAATTAAATAAAAGTATATTTAAATAGTTGTGACTTTAATTAACAACAAATTGTAAAATATAAGTTAAGTACAAAAGAAAAATAAAAGTGTTAAAACAAAATTATTATTTTCTTCCTTATAGGTTCATACGCGCACCCCAGAATTGACACATTCTACTCTACTAAACTCTTCTTCGTTTAATCTAAATTAACGATATTATTAATTATTTATTTAAATTTTAATGTTTAGCAAAATAATAACTTTTAGGTACCTAGCTGAATTTAAAATATGAATTTAGAAAAAGAGTTACAAGTACGACTACAAACAAAAGAAATACACTCGTTTACATACAAAATACAAAAAAATATAAATTTATAAATAGAACATTAATATTGTGAATGTTCATTCATAAATTATTTTACCTAATTTAACTTTATTTTTATGCGCTTCCCACTATTCTCATCTTCATAATACTCATATTTTATTCAACAAAATAACAAATTTTAGGTAGTGTAACTTGTTTGTTTATATTATGTAATATAGATTCTAGAAGAGAGAGTTACGTTACACTAGTACGACCACAAAAAAAAATTACACTTATGTAATAAAAAATATGAAATAGTAAATATACCTAAATAGATCATCAATTGTTAATACTCTATATTCATTTTTTACATTAACTTACGCTCTCAATTTTGGTGTATTCAATTAATTACATTTGTACATTACGATTTTTTTTTTTATGTTTTCAATTCAATTCAATTCATTTATTTATTTAATAATTCATTACTATTTATAAAAACAATATATAAAATATACAAAGAATATAAAAATAAAAAACAACTATAATTATATGATTTCAAAATTACACTTTACATAATTAACAATTTTTCTTTTAAACTCAGTTAAATTATTTATGTTTTTTAATTCATTAGGCAAATTATTAAAAAAATTTAAACCTTAATTTAAACCTTTATTTATTATATTTTTTGTATTTTCATTTCTAAAGAAATTTAATCTAAAGTTAAAGTTACTTCTTAGATTGCAGTTGTGTACATCCCCAGAGTAAACTAGTCTATTGAATAAGTAACTGGGATACTTATTTTGTTTTAGTTTGAGCACGATAACGAAAACATTGAATAAAGTTCTCTGATACACTGACATCCACTTCAAAGTTTCTAACATACAAACTATTGACGAGTATCGTCCAACTTGCAGAACTATTCTCATTGACCTGTTTTGTAATTTTTGCAATTTTCCGAACATTTCTCGAGTTGATAAAATAAGTATTGATTAGCAATTCCCAAAATGTGGTTTGATCATTGTATTGTAAATTTTAATTGCGGTATTAAGAGATATTCTTGGCCGGATTTTTGAGAAGAAAAATATTTTTTTGGCTATTTTTTTACAAATGTATTGAACATGACATTTAAAATCGAGCATATTATCTATCATTATGCCTAGGTATTTAATTTTAGTTGTTTTTTCTATTATTTCATTATCAATTTTAATATAAATATTAGTAGTGAAACCATACATTTAGTTTTCTTTAAATTTAATTTTAACTTGTTCATTTTGAAACAAACATTTAATCTTTCCACATCATGATTTATTTCAGAAACACATTCTGAAATATTGGCACAACAAACATACAACAATGTATCATCAACAAATAAGACTTTTGAACTGATCTTTTTATATCATTAATATAAAGCATAAATAAAATAACTCCTAATATACTACCTTGCGGAACACCTAATTTAATATCTATAGAGCTTAAAATAGAATCTTTGATTTTAGTTCGTTGTTTTCTTCCTTTAATATATGACTTCAACCAATTTATTTCAGCATTATACCATATATTTCATAATTTTCAAGTTTGCAAATCAAAAGTCTACAGTTTCAAATGCTCTTTGTAAGTCTAAAAAATTGCAACAATTACCTTTGTATCATCAATAGCCATTTTCCAATTAGTTACTATTAAATTTATTAATGACTCACAACTGTGATTTTTTCTAAAACCAGATTAATTTTCAGATATTAAGTTGAATTTTTTTAAATACACTTCCAATTGTATACTAACAACTTTTTCAATAATTTTTGATTCAGTACTGATAGTATTTATTGGTCTAAAATCTTCACATTTATTAGATCCATTTATTTTTTCAACTGATACTACTATACTATTTTTCCAAATTTTTGAAAAAGCTCCATTTTTCAAAGAATTATTAATAATTGATAATAAATTAGAACCAATAAGATCAAATGAATCAAAAAGCATTTTAGAGTTAATCGTATAATAATCTCTTTTATTGTTCATATTTTTTAAGATATTACCATAAAGAAACTATACTATAGTACTTAATTCATTCAATGACATTTTTTTAAATTTAAAAATGTTAGTGGTTGGCTGGATTAACATATTCAATTTCTTGTATTTTATTATTAATCTTATTAATACTTTCTATAAAATAACAATTAAATTTTTCATCTATATCCAATTTTTCCTCAATGACCTCTAAAATTTATATTATTTATCTCAAGTTTTTTTATTTAAAACATATTTTTTTATATTACATTGACTTTTGATCGTGAGAATTATTTGTTTTTTGTTTTATGAAATTATTGTTAGTTAAATTAATTTTATTTTTGTACTTATTCCTTAAACTTCTATATTTATTCCATTCTTCATTGTTATTACACCATTTAGCAAGAGTATATTGAGTTTTTTTCTTTTGTTTTAACATTGCAAGTTTTTATTGAACTAAGTGTTATCTATACTACTAAAATTTTCTTATTCCTAAACTGGGCAAAGCAAAGAATAAAATATACGTTTCTTTTGTTCTACTCCAACACTCTTTATATAATATTATGTACTCATTGCTAGTATTTATACCTCCAATACGTCATAAGTAATATACTCATAACAATATGCATTCAAAACAATGCGGATCAGTTTCATCGAGAGATTAAGAGATTCTCTGACGTAGATACTTTTTGTTTACTAATTAATGCTGCAATATTTAACATCATTTGTCACTGAAAATATGGACGACAAAAAATTTGGACAATAAAAAACTATGAAAAGAAGTATATTAGACAGAAATGTTACTAAATTTGGCAATTTAGACAGCTAAATTTTGAAGCATTTAATTTTTTCTTATTATTTTAATTTTTGACAAATTTTTAATTCACTACTATTTGATTGCATTTAGTCTCATTTAGATTTTCTCTTAATTTACTATGTATTTATTATTATAATTTTCTTGTTTTATATCTAAATTATTTTTTACAATAATTCTTTTAATTATTTTATTTGCAGTGAAATTGATTGAACTTTTTTATTTACATTTAAACTATTTAGTAATAAGTGCAACAATAATCATGTTTATCTTCAACCTTAATTATAGTATTTAAGTTGCTATTATGTTGATATTCATTAAAATTTGTTCTCACACTAACATTACTGTGTTTTTTATTGTTGTTATATTTTTTTATTATGATTATTTTTCCTTTGCGTAGTGTCCTATGCCTTCACAATTATAACAAATTATTTTTGTTTTTAGTTTTTGTTAAATATAATGTCTGGAATTTTCTCTATGATGATCCTTATTTATTAGAATAGTGTCAATTCCAAATTCACATGGTTCTGCCAAAGGTTTTAATTCTACATTCTACTTTAAATTCATTTAAACTTTTTCCTGCTCTTAATTTTCTTGTTCAAAATTTGTGTCTTTATGAAGGTACATTTTTCTTTGGTTTGAAATGAACTATCAAAGTTTTATTAATTCTTCAAACATATTATTGCCAATAGTTGTTCGCGTTATTAGCGGTTTTAACGTTTTAAACGTGTTTGGTTCGAATAAACTTATGAAGAACGATTTGCGTTTTCTTTCTCGATGTTATTTAAAGAGAAAAGATGTTCCATACTTTCTATGTAGTACTCAAAGTCTTCACCACACGCATAGTTTTCAATGGAACACATGATTATCATATTTTTTTTTTTACTTTTATCCCCTAAATCTACTTTTATTTCCTTAATCTGCTGTTATATTTTAAATTTGCTTTTGTTTTTCTTTTCTCAGCCAGCGCTAATTTAGCTTGTTAATTTTATAATTTTAATTAGCTGTTTAAAACTGCAGATAATTTGTCATGTTTAAAACTGCAGATTTTAGTTCAAGACTGGCTTTATTTTCTGCTCGATATATATAAATATATATGCATATATATATTACAACAAAGTAGAATGTAAGCGCACATTTCCAAAACACAATACAAACTGTTTAGAATTGTGACTTGCACAAAAATTTGAAAATTTAAAAAATAAAATTTAAGAAATTTTTTATAATAATAAAAAATATGTGAAAATAGGACTTTTTTGGAATTTTGAGGGGCTGTAAGTCTGGAACCCTATATAAGTAAGAAAAATCATTAGCACACGTAAAAATATATTACTGGAGCTTTAATTTTTATGTCTTGCCGAGGAAAAATTTGTACAGGTGCTTAAGTTACAGGTGTCTAAAAATAGCAAATTTTCAATTTTTCAGCCCTAATACCTCTTAAACAGGGGGTGGTGCAAAAAAGTTTTCTAAGGAAACCTATACTAATTCTAAAAGTTCTTTTTTGTCTCAAAATTTCAGATTCCTATTTAAAGGCGTGCCGGAGTTACCGAAAAAGAAATTTCATGCAAAATATGGTTTTCACATAACGGTAAATTTAAATAGTAAATTACAAAATATTGCATAATTTTGATATTGCTTTAATGTGATATTGCTTTAATAATTTATGTAGATAATAAAATTTCCGATCTTCTCGCGGTTTCAGATTGCAAAACTATTACGTAGAGCCTGAGATATATACATCTGAAAATGGGCCTTTATCGCAATTTTGAAGAGCTGTAACTTTAGAACCCTATATAACTAAAATAAACCTTTAACACACGTTAAAATATATTACTGTAGGTTTAGTTTTTATATCTTTCCGAAGTAAAATGTGTACACGTACCTAAGTTATAGATGTTTAAAAATAGCAAATTTTCAATTTTTGTGTCCTAATAGCTCATAAACAGGGGAGGGCCCAACAATTTTCTGAGCAAACTTATACTAATTCTAAAAGTTCTTTCTTGCCTCAAAATTTCAAGCCTCTATCTAAAAGCGTGCCGGAGTTATGAAAGTAGAAAAATCATGCAAAATTTGGTTTTCACATAACGGAAAATTTAAATACTAAATTTAAAAAAAATTGTATAATTTTGATATTAATTTACAAAGTTAAAAAAAATACCTGTCGCACGACGTTTTCAGATTGAAAAAATCTTAAGCAGAACATAAGATATATGAATTTAAAAATAGAGGCTTTTCCATGGGCTTTTCCAAAGTTTAAGGGGCTGTAGCTCCGTAATGGATGGGGCTACATGAAAAAGTTGTTCCACAAAATTATTTTTTTTGAGACCTACCCATGGTTATAATGTTTTTTCTCTACCTTTAACGGTGTAGAAGTTTTGTAAACAGACGGACGGACGGACGGACGGACAGAGTGAGACTAATAAGCACATTTTTCAAAATTTGTTTGCAAATGTGCTAAAAAAGCATAATAATAAATAATAATTTGAATAAATAATAATAAGTTTGAATAAATAATAACTATGTAAGTTCATTTGTTTTATATTTTTTTATTAATGAGATATATAATACCACTGCTATTTTTATGCACCGAATATTGTGAAATATTTGTCCCATTGTTATTTTTGGTGGAAAAAAATTGAAGAATTGATATTTGCATTATCTTCGTTTTCTTCTAGAATAGATACTTTTGAAGAAGATTACGCGAATTGTTAGAAGAAAGTGAAGATGACAATTTTTCACAATCTGGCTCCAACTATTCACCATCTGAAAATAGTTTTGAAGAAGAAAAATCAGACACAGAACCAGAATGTGAAATTTTCAATGTATCTAACACCAATACTAATTTATACGATCAAGGAAATTCTACTCATTTTGACGATGCTATAACGCAAGAATCTCCCATAATACTTCCCAATATAAATACGCAAAGAAACAGTATTTTATGGTCAAACATAAATGAAGAGTTTAGTCCACGAATGAAAATTCCGGTTGAAAAGAGACCAATAATTATGGCTCCAGTAAATCGAGCTTCATCAGAATTATATATTTTTCTTCACGTGTTTCCTAATAGTCTTATTTTTATGGCCCAATGTAAAAACGAACGACTCGAAATTTTAGAAAAAAAATCAAAAAAATTCTTAAAACTGCTAAATCGGAAATTTTGATATTGCTAGGTAGTACAATGATTATGTCGTTCAATCATTTGCCACGACTTCAATACTACTGGAGTAAAGAAGAGTGTGTCGGAAAGTGTTATAAAAAAAAAGCCATTTCTAGAAATAACATCAGCTACTTATCTCGAAACTTCAATCATCCTAATAAACCGGAATTACTAAACTGCATGAAAAAAACATTTCCATCGGCATGAAGTGATTCAGTTTTTCAATTAATCGATGAATCTATGGCTAAGTTCAAAGGGAAATCTTCATTGAAGCAGTATTTACCAATGAAACCGATTAAAAGAGGAATCAAATTATGGTTAAGATCTGATTCCTTCACAGAATATGCATATGATTTGTATGTTTATTCTGCTAAAGAAAGAAATGTAGTTGAAGGAACTCTAGATGAGAAAGTAGTATTAAAACTTTGTGAAAATAACGTGAAGATGATGTCATGTTGGAGTCACAAGCGTAAATTTAGGCTTATCCAATTATTTGTACAGTTATTAAAAATCGTAAAAATGTTCCAAGTATTAATGATAAACTAGAAAGGGGACAATGTGCATTCAGAATAAATTAATATGGAACCATAATTACAAAGTGGATGAACACAAAGTATATTTTAATAATGTCTTTTTGCCATACCAATGAAATGGCTTCTGCAAAAAGAAAATTGAAAGATGGAAGTACAAAAGAATTTCCGTGCCTAAAAATGGTACCACAATATATCAAAATAATGCGTGGAGTAGATCTATTGGATCAAACTGGGACCACCGCAGATCTACAAAATGGTGGAAAAATGTTCTAAAAAGTACTTATGATGCCTATGGTGAACTCCTGGATATATGGAATATATCAGGAAATTAAACATAAAAAAAATCTCACTATTTGACTGTATGCTTCCTCTGGCAAATCAAATTATTGAAAAAGGATTTAAAACAACTACTGTTCCAAAAAAGAAATATTTTTCTGGACGCCCATCAAAAGGTCAAAAACATTTATAAATACAGGTAATCATATGCCAGCAGAGCAGTTTTCCAGAAGACGATGCACTAGACGTGCCAGTATGAAGAAAGAAAAAAGGACAAAAATTATATGTCAAATGTGCAAAGTTCCACTTTGTATGGAATGTTTTACTACGTATCATATCATAAATGAAAATATTTTGTACTCTTCTTCTTGTTTTAGTACACTATTTCTCTTGTTTTATCTACGAAATATCTAAGAAAGTCTAAGAAAGGATGCATGCCTCTGTATGCAAGATTTCGATTGATTGAAAATATATATCGTATTCATGACATGCTCTCCGCTTTCGCGCATTTAAGAAGCAAACATTTTTGCATCTGCTGTAAGATGCAAAGCAGAATCATATTATTCAAACGTCAAAACGTCAAATTATATATTTATTTTTAAAATTGTTTTATTTTTGTGTTTTGTTTGAAAAGAAAGCACAATATATATTTTGCACTTCATTTTTTAATTTGAAATTAATTGATGTCAAAACAAAAAAAAGAGAATTCTCCAGGCAAAATATGTCAAAATAAAAATTTGTCACTTACATGCAGTCTATGAACGAGCGGATGCATGTTGAATGCAAAATATTCGTTAATATTTCCAAAGAGTACGCGAAGTTTAACCGAAATATGTTTTGCATCGAGATGCATGCATCCTATCGGGTTCACATGTGTGCATTCCAAGCTTTAAAAAAAAATTAAAAAAGTTTACAAAATTCGGGTAGACTTATTATTTAACAACATTTTGTAAATGAAAAAATTATAACTTTACCTTTAATTTTGAATCCAGATAGTGTAGAAATTTATGAATTTTCAGATTTTCTGTGAAATTTAAATAAAAATGTCTATTTTTAAAGTTGTTAAAAATTAAAAATTACACCACTACCTTTTGCTTTTCCCATAAGAGCCAATGTAAGTAGTAGGGTAAATTGAGTTTCGTGCTCTTCAGTTCGAATCTTGTAGTTATGTAGTTTATAGCAGAACTAATAACCATCTAATAAATGTCACAACGAAATGTTTTTAAATAGTACATGCACAACTACATATCAAAATAACAAATGATAATTAAGATTTGAAGATTGAAATTCAAATTGTAAAGTTTAAACTCCTTAATACAAGTTTATATAATCGAAATAGCTTAAACATGGTGCCAAAATGAAGCATATTTGATTGTTAATTATAAAAATGAATTTAAAGTAGATTAAATTAACTAAATAAAAAAGGGAAGCTGTTGAATTATACGGCTATGGGTCCCTTCATCAAGGACATATTGCAAAAATACCTTTCGTCAAAAGTCGTTTTACAAAAAAATTACTTCGCCATTATACCATTTTACAAAAAAACCAATGCGCAAATTTACCGTTTTACAAAAAAGCCACTTCCCGAATTCCCATTCGACAAAAAAGATACATTACAAATTTCCACTTCACAAAACAGACACTTCGCAATTTTCTCATTTGTGAAAAGCGATTTCACACTAAAACCGTATTTTGCAAAAAGCGGTTTACTAAAAAGAATATTTTACAAAAGGTGATTCATATACATACAAATAACGATTAAATTAGTCTGGGAAAAACTGGAACCCTGATTTTGAGATCCGACTCTAGGTATATATAAATATTTTGGAAACCGGGGAAAACTTGATTTTGAATACAACTCTAAAACCCCTCCTAAATGCGAATCTCACATATACATATGTAAATATGTACATATTCTGTAAAGGTCATTGAATTTAACTCTAAGCTCCCTTCTATTTCAGAATCTCGCATATACATATAATATAAATATTCCGAAAAAACGGAAAACCCTGATTTTGAACCCAACTATAAAATCTCTCCTAATTCAGAATCTCGCATATAGTTATATATATAAATAGTCTGGAAAAGGTAAAAACGCTATTTCTAATTAGTTGGAAAAATACTATTTTTGAAATGGCTTTTTGCAATGTCTTTAAGCTTGAAAAGTATACTTTTTGTAATATGTAGTTTTGTGAAATGGATCTTTTGTTCAAATGTCCACTACGCAAAGTGTATAGCTGAAATCGGAAACGTCATTTGCGAATCAGTTGATCTTGCAGTATAATTTTAAACGCAGACGACCTAGAAAAAAATAATGGCTGATTCTGCACATAATATGTGTATGGTTGCTTTTGCATCCGATGTGCAAATAATGTTTCCGATTTCAGCTTATTATTTGCAAAGTGTACTTTTTGTAAATTGTATTCTTTGTAATATGTAGTTTTGTGAAATGGTCTTTTGTTCAAATGCCCATTTTGCAGTGTATTTTTTGCAATTTATCTATTTGTAAAATATATTTTTTTAAAATGTCGTTTTCCCAAATTATACATATTTAGTGTCGAACCTAAACAAAGACGTTCGGCGTATAACGTCTGTCAAAATGTTCACACGTCAATATATTTTATATGTGGACTACCAAATTACGCGATGTACTTAAGCTAAAAATTCGAATTTCCAATTTTGTACAACATTGAACCAATGTCAGCTGTTGGGCAAGAAATACATTTTGGGTCTGGTCATCATCGCTTGAATTTTGTTTCTTGATATTGCTGCACTGAAAATATCAATTCTTGATGTGTTCAACCATTCTGTCAAATTCTTTATCCAAGAGTTTCCTTTCCTGCCTCAGCTTTTAGTTCCAAATCTGTCTGCCTCAGCGTTTAGTATCAAATCTTTCAGGACTACATAGCAGAAATATTCTCTACTTTTTACCTCGGATGATTTGGCCCAAATATCCTAGATTCCTTGTTTTTATTCAGTTAACAAAGCTCTATTTGTGTTCAGCCTTCTCATAATATCTGTGTTTGAGACTATATATCTCCAGGATATCATTTATTCTACAGTTACAGTTACATCTCGAAGGCCTCTAACTTCCTTTCTTCCCTTTGATTCAGAGTCAAGGTTTCAAAACCGTATAGTAGGATGGACCAAATCTAGTATTTCCGCAATTTTAATTTTAAATCGATATTGATTTTACTTCTGCAAGAGAGATCATTCATTTCGTTTAGCATCAACTGGTGGTAGCTATTTAAGTTTTTTCAGAGCATCATATATTTTGTTTTGTTAATGTTAATTTTTAAACTATTTTGTTGCAAATTTGTTCTAGTTTAACTAGCATCGGTTTCAGATCTTGCATTTTCTGTGATTAGAACTGAGTCGTTGGCGAATCTTATTTTGTTTATTACTTCTCCGTTGATTTTTATGCCAATTCCAATGTTGTTTGTTGCCTCGTAGAAAACTTGTTCTGAGTAAACATTGAATAGTAATGGGGAGAGAATACATCCCTGTCTTACTCCTTTGATTATCGATATTTCTTCGGTCGTACCGTTATTCGTTCTGACCTCGGCTACCTGGTTCCAGTAGAGATTCTCGATTATTTTTACATATCCATTGTCTAAACCTTTGTTTATAAGTATATCTAAGCATAACCTACATTCATTTTTAGAAGGCGCATAACCTACATTAATTTTTAGAAGGCCTGGACATCGAAATACTTAAATGTGTTTGTGCAAATTGTAAATGTATTGTGAGAAAAAGCTTCGAAAAATGACATTTCATAAAGATTTTTTTGTTCTTTTCTGTTTTTGTTTTTGCTTCAGAAAAATGCCCATTTTTAACAATTTTCTTTTCGAGTTTTCGATATGAAATATTTACCCAAACATGCCAAATTGTATATTAAAATAAAATTTGGAAATTTTTCTTTAACATACCAAAATTTCAGCTTTCAACTCGATATTTTCAACATATTTTCAACAAAATAAAACTTTCAGTTTTTTTCTAGCATTTCATATCGTCGCCATTTAATACTCTCAAAAAATTATGAGAGTACTCAATTATAATAAATTAGTGAACATAACCTAATAATTTAAAAGCTTTCTAATAGATTGTAGGGCAAATTTGGTAAATATATTTTAGTTCAAACTAAGTTTTTATATTTCTAATTATATTAAAAAATTATAAAATTTATATAAAAATAAAGTTTGAAGTTTTTTCTTTATGTCAATAAAAAAATTAACTTTCAAATCATATTTTTCAGCAATATTTTGAAGAAAAGAAAAAAAGAAGTACCAGATTCTGGTAAAGTAATTTTCGTTTTTTTCTATACAGTCTATAAAAAAAAAATTATTGTAAATAGAATATTCATGTACTTACATGAAATAGAATAATCTTTTTATGAAAAAATTTTAAATTGCAATACTATTTGAAAAGTATTAGAAAAAAATTAATATTTTATTTTAAATAACTCTAAATTTTAGTAATATTTTAGTTTATGTAGTCATATTTTTGTAGATTATTTTTAGAAGATATTATTGTATGAATTCCTATTTAAAAAAATTAATTAAATTATTTAGTGCCTAATATTGCCTTTTTTAATAATTTCCTTAAATAAAGTAGGTGGAAAACGTTCGGTTGTTGGGTGTAAATCCAATTATAATAATAGCACGATATCTGTAGCTACTTTTAAATTTCCGGATAAAGAGCCTTTGAGAAGTTTAAAAGAGCTTTGTACAAAGATCACACTGGCAACCAACAGCTTATAGTTCCATATGTAAATTGCATTTTTCAGAATCGTGTTTTAAATTAAATAATGATAAAAGTCCGCGTTTAATACCGGATGCAGTTCCAAGTATATTCACCAATTACTTGATAAATTTAATAGAAACGAATGATAAAAACTTACGCGATGATAATATAATTTCAAATTTCTCTAATTTAGTTTTAAATGTTAGTAAAAAAATAAATTTAAAATACTGGAAATCATATAATTATTTTAGTTTAAGGCCTAGTCTTCAGGCGATACCACTTTAAAAATAATCGCCATATCCCCTACCTCAAAGGAAAAGGCGAATAACTTATAATATTAATTTATTTTATTATATTAATAAAAATTTTAAATAAGTTAACATAAATTAACTTATTGTAAAAATAATTAAATAGTTTATTTTTTGCACTCTAAAAAATTTACCTGCATTTAACATGCATTTTAAAAAATTTACATTATTTATTAAAGTAAATCGACATTGCAATAAAAATTAGTTTTCAACATTTTTTTGTTCAGTAATGTACCAAATCAATGCTCTTTTAAAAAGTTTTTAAGAAGCTTTTTTTTGTTGAAAAGTAGTTGGAAGACATTTTTTAAAAAGCATATTTATGAATGAAAATATACAATTTTTAAAAATTTCTTTTTACTAAAAAACGTAAAAAAGAATGAACTTTAATGCTCCGTTAAGACAAAATTAAAAAACATTTGTAGTTTTTGTGTTATTTCCAGATTTCTAGGAGGACTACTATTTTTTCCCATAAGACTACGTGTATTTTTTTTGAAAAAAAGGACTACTATTTAGCTTTCCTCTCTCAATGTCCAGGCTTTCTAAAAATTAATGTAGGTTATGAAGGCCTGAACATCGAAATACTTAAATGTGTTTGTGCAAATAAATGTATTGTGAGAAAAAGCTTCGAAAAATGACATTTCATAAAGATTTTTTTGTTCTTTTCTATTTTTGTTTTTGTTTCAGAAAAATGCCCATTTTTAACAATTTTGTTTTCGAGTTTTCGATATGAAATATTTGCCCAAACATGCCAAATTGTTTCTTTAACATACCAAAATTTCAGCTTTCAACTCGAAGTTTCTAACATATTTTCAACAAAATAAAATTTTCAGTTTTTCTCTGGCATTTCATATCGTCGCCATTTAATACTCTCAAAAAATTATGAGAGTACAATTATAATAAATTAGTGAACATAACCTAATAATTTAAAAGCTTTCTAATAGATTGTACTGCAAATTTGGTAAATATATTTTAGTTCAAACTAAGTTTTTATATTTTTAATTATATTAAAATTATAAAATTTATATAAAAATAAAGTTTGAAGTTTTTTCTTTATGTCAATAAAAAAATTAACTTTCAAATCATATTTTTCAGCAATATTTTGAAGAAAAGAAAAAAAAAGAAGTACCAGATTCTTGTTAAGCAATTTTCGTTTTTTTCTATACAGTTTATAAAAAACAAATTATTGTAAATAGAATATACATGAAAATATTACATGAAATAGAATAAATTACATGAAATGAATACTTACATGAAATAGAATAATCTTTTTATGAATAAAATTTTAAATTGCAATACTATTTGAACAGCGAAAACCATTGCATAACGTTTAATTGTTAAAGAAATTTTTATTTATTACTAAAAATGGTAAATTTTAAATCGTAACTTAAATTGACTAAAGTAATTTGAACACGATACGATATCTTAATGCGATGGAGAAAATATAAATTTGCAATTACTGGCGATATTGAAAAAATGTACCGACAGATATGGTTGAAGCCAGAACATCGCGATTTTCACAGAATAGTGTGGAGAAAACATCCAACTGACGAAGTTAAAGATTATAGACTGAAGACTGTTACCTTTGGAGTCGCGTCAGCTCCATTCCTAGCAATAAGAACTTTACATAAAGTAGCACAGTCGGTAAAACTAGAAAACCCAAAAATGGCAGACATCATTCTTAACGATTTTTATGTAGATGACTTAATAACAGGTGCTCATACTCTGGAAGAAGCTCAGCATATTAGAGAAGATCTTAGCAAAATCCTGAAGAAGGCAGGATTTCCGTTACGGAAGTGGGCAGCAAATGATAATAATTTATTATCAAAAATATTAGAAACAGATCGGGAATTACCACTGGATTCGGAAAAAGGAGCACAAGTGAAAACATTAGGATTGTATTGGCTACCAGCAACTGATGACTTTTTTTATAAGGTGAGCCAACAAAAGCAGGAAAAGAATCTTCACACGAAAAGATCAATATTATCAGAAATATCTAAACTCTTTGATCCTCTTGGTTGGTTGCAACCAATACTTATACAGGGTAAATCATTATTGCAACAATTATGGCTAACTCAAATTGATTGGGATTGCCCTTTGCCAGATTATTTACAAGATCAATGGAACAACTTACGTAATGATCTTTATAATATTCAAGGAATTAATATACCCGCTGGATAAACTACGAACTCGGAGATGTAATACAATTACATGGATTTGCAGACGCTTCTATGATAGCTTATGCTGCAGTTATCTACATTAGAATTGAAAAGCCAGATGGTAAATTCATAACCAATTTGTTATCTTCAAAGTCGAAGGTAGCTCCGATAAAAACAGTGTCAATACCACGCTTGGAATTGTGTGGAGCTCAACTTGTACTTCAATTTATGGAGCAAATATCTAAAGCATTCAAATGGACAGATATAAACAAATTTTTTTGGACTGACTCGACAATTGTCTTATCATGACTTAGCCAACATCCAAACAAATGGAAAACTTATGTAGCAAATAGAGTTAGTTATATTTTATCTAACTCAACACGTTCACAATGGTG
Organism: Poecilobothrus nobilitatus; assembly: GCA_947095535.1. Lineage (NCBI taxonomy): Eukaryota > Metazoa > Arthropoda > Insecta > Diptera > Dolichopodidae > Poecilobothrus > Poecilobothrus nobilitatus. Next base: position 123,843,297 of record OX352772.1, on the reverse strand, counting down.
CCACGTTCAAAGTAAGGATAATCCAGCTGATATAGCATCTCGAGGCATGAGTGCGAGTCAATTAGGACAACAGCAACTGTGGTGGAAAGGACCGGAGTGGCTAAGTAACACTAAATCCTTTTGGTCACATATAAAAGACATGACGCCTCATACTAATTTTGAAGCAAGAACTGTAACTTTAAGCACTGTTGTCAATCTTCCAGAACCTGAATGGATCATCCGATATTCATCGTTTACTAGAATGATTAGAATAACGGCTTTGTGTTTGCGATTCAAGAACTCACTCATTCCAAGGGGAAAACGAACTAATTACTTATCAACGGAAGAATTAAGTACAGCTGAAAAAACTTGCGTGCAACTCATGCAAACCCACTTTTTCAAAGATGAAATTGAGCAATTAAAAGGTAATAAAGGAATAAAACTATCAAGTCGAATCAAAGCTCTTAATCCTTTCTTAGATTCAAACGGAATCCTCAGGGTGGGCGGTAGATTAACCCTCGCGCCAATATCATATGAGCAAAAACATCCAATAATAATTGATGGACGCTCATATTTAACAATTTCGATCATCAGATACTATCACGAAAAATTGTTACATTCAGGCACGCAAGCTACACAAACTGCTATCTGTTTAAAATTTTGGATTATTGGTGGAATCACAGTAATCAAACGCATACTTCGAAAGTGTTTGGCATGTTTCCGATCTAATCCTACAATTCAAAATCAAATCATGGGATCGCTACCGGAGACCAGAGTATCACCTGGCAGACCTTTTTCATCTGTAGGACTTGATTTTGGTGGTCCAATATTTATTAAATTTAGCCGTGGACGAGGAGCGAAATCGTGCAAGGCGTATATTGCACTTTTTGTTTGTCTTTCTACAAAGGCGATACATCTGGAGTTAGTAACAGATCTCACAAGTGATGCAGCATCCTTAGCAGCAATACGCCGTCTCATTTCCAGACGAGGATTATGTACAGATATTTACTCAGATCAAGGAACAAGCTTCGTTGGTGCTAATAATATTCTAAAGAAAACATATCTTAATTCAAGAGATCTACTTGCAAATGAAAAAATTAATTGGCATTTTATTCCACCTGGAAGTCCCCATTTTGGTGAACTATGGGAGGCTGGCATTAAATCAACAAAACGGCTTCTCAAAAAAGTTTTAGGTAAACAACTCCTGACATATGAAGAGATGGTTACTCTTTTAACGCAAATAGAATCCTGTTTGAACTCTAGACCACTTTGCTCATCGAGTAATGATTGCAACGATTTAGAAGCACTTACACCAGGGCATTTCCTTATAGGCCAACATTTGCATGCTGCTCCTGAAACACTTGGGTTACAAGGAGGGAAATGGAAATTATTACAACAATTAAAAAATTCCCTTTGGGAGCGTTGGACTAAGAAGTACATAAGTTCATTACAGGAACGCAATAAATGGAAACAATCAAAGGAAAGCATAAAACTAGATCAATTAGTTCTGATAAAGGATGAAAGATTTTCATCAAACAAATGGCCATTAGGAAGAATCGTGGAAATACATCCAGGAGAAGGCGGTATTGTAAGGGTAGTTTCAATTAAAACGAACAAAGGAATTACACAGAGAAATATAACTAAAATATGCCCACTACCAAATGAGGAACCACATGATGATACAAGCAAGATTGTTATCAATAAATCGGGCGGACGTACATGACGGGTATCACTGTATATAGCAAAATTTGGACTAAGATTTTTAAGTGCAATTCATCAGCAACCCAGAGTTTTCATTACAACAAAGATTAAGACGTTCATTATTTAATACATTGGCCAAGGTTTACTGAAGAACCTATACCATCAGCAAGTCAAGGTACGGTTTTATAGGTTCTTGGTGGGCGGAATGTTCAAATTACTTTAGTCAATTTAAGTTACGATTTAAAATTTACCATTTTTAGTAATAAATAAAAATTTCTTTAACAATTAAACGTTATGCAATGGTTTTCGCTGACGCTGCATTTTTATGCATAAAAATTAAATGTTTGAATGAAATACAATATTGTATTAAGTAAATTAACTTATGTTAAATCAAATGTATATAATGTAAACTGTTGTTGTAAAATTTTAATGTAGATTTAAAGTAATGTAGGTCAGTATAAAAATATTTCAAGTTTATAATACGGAAAATAATTGTACTAAATTAGTAACGATATTCAAGGTGTAATTAATGCTGATTTTAGTATTTAATTTATATATAAAAAGATGTAAATTTATAATAATTAGACAGAACAAAATAAACAGTTTATCATTAAACAAAACAAAAAATATTAGAAAAAAATTAATATTTTATTTTAAATAACTCTAAATTTTAGTAATATTTTATTTTATGTAGTCATATTTTTGTAGAGTTAAATTTTTGAATTGAATTATTATTTTTAAAAGATTTTATTGTATGAATACCTATTTAAAAAATTTAATTCAATTATTTAGTGCCTAATATTGCCTTTTTTAATAATTTCCTTAAATTAAGTGGGTAGAAAATGTTCGGTTGTTGGGTGTAAATCCAATTATAATAATAGCACGATATCTGTAGCTACTTTTAAATTTCCGGATAAAGAGCTTTTGAGAAGCTTAAAAGAGCCTTGTAGAAAGATCAGACTGGCAACCAACAGCTTATAGTTCCATATGTAAATTTAATTTTTCAGAATCGTGTTTTAAATTAAATAATGATAAAAGTCCGCGTCTAATACCAGATGCAGTTCTAAGTATTTTCACCAATTACTTGGTAAATTTAATAGAAACGAATGATAAAAACTTACGCGATGATAATATAATTTTAAATTTCTCTAATTTAGTTTTAAATGTTAGTAAAAAAATAAATTTAAAATACTGGAAATTATATACAGGCCAAAATATTATTATTTATATATATTTTTTTAGAAAATAATTACTTTAAATGTGATTTTAAATTTATAATAATAATTAATAACGATCTAAGTTACCTATTTGACAGGTAATACAGAAACAAAACAATTTCAAAATATTGAACGATATTGAAAAACGCAAAAAATTAAATATTATTATTGATCAATTTAACCTTTTTGATATGAAAGTACCTATATATAGTTGGGATACAATCGTCATGTCATTTTTCATTTTTGCCCACTCAAGATCTATTATTACTATTCGGTCGGAAAATATTGATTTTTGTGATATTTTTTTTGTATTTTACTTTTTTTAATATTGTTTTGTTGTAAATTAATTACTTTATTTTGTTTTATTAAATTTTATTTTAAATATATCATATTATTTAGTTAAAAAATTATTTATATATTATTTGTATGTATTAATATATTTTTTTTTATTATTTTAGTTTAAGGTCTAGTCTTCAGGCGATTCCACTTTAACAAATAATCGCCATACCCCCTACCTAAAAGGAAAAGGCGAATAACTTATAATATTAATTTATTTTATTATATTAATAAAAATTTTAAATAAGTTAACATAAATTAACTTATTGTAAAAATAATTAAATAGTTTATTTTTTGCACTTAATTTTATATGCATTCTAAAAAATTTACATTATTTATTAAACCGAAAAATCGATATTGCAATAAAAATTAGTTTTCAACATTTTTTTACTCAGTAATGCACCAAATTAATGCTCTTTTAAAATGTTTTTAAGAAGCTTTTTTTTTGTTGAAAAGTAGTTGGAATACATTTTTAAAATGCATATTTATGAATGAAAATCTAAAATTTTTAAAAATTTCTTTTTACTAAAAAACGTAAAAAAGATGGAACTTTAAGGACGAAAACTTTAAGGACGAAAAACTTTAAGGATTAAAAAAACTCTGTAGTTTTTGTGTTATTTCCAAATTTCTAGGAGGACTACTATTTTTTTCCATAAGACTACGTGTATTTTTTTTGAAAAAAAGGACTACTATTTAGCTTTCCTCTCTCAATGTCCAGGCCTTCTAAAAATTAATGTAGGTTATGATCTAAGCCAAACTGAGCCTCGCTTATATCATTTTCGAGTTTGTTTTATATTCATTTTATAATGAATAATTTTACGGAGTAATTTTAACGTATGAGTCATTATACTAATTATTCTGTAGTCTACGCATTAAGAAGCTTTGTTCTTTTTCGGAAGAGCTAGAAATGTTGATTTTAGCCATTCTTTAGATATTTTGCCGGATTCGTACACTACGTTAAATAGATTGAGAAGCACTTGTAAGTTTTCTTAATTCTGCAATTTCACTTTTGGGGTGGCCCAAAAAAATTTCAAAGCAAACTTATACTACTTAATTCTAAAAGTTCTTTCTTGCCTCAAAATTTCAAGCCTCTATCTAAAAGCGTGCCGGAGTTATGAAAGTAGAAAAATCATGCAAAATATGGTTTTCACATAACGGAAAATTTAAATACTAAATTTAAAAAAATTGTATAATTTTGATATTAATTTACAAAGTTAAAAAAAATACCTGTCGCACGACGTTTTCAGATTGAAAAAATCCTAAGCAGAACATAAGATATATGCATTTATAAATAGGGCTTTTTCAAAGTTTAAGGGGCTGTAGCTCCGTAATGGATGGGGCTACAAGAAAAAGTTGTTCCACAAAATTATTTTTTTTATGAGACCTACCCATGGTTAAAAATTTTTTTCTCTATCTTTAACGGTGTAGAAATTTTGTAAACAGACGGACGGACGGACAGAGTGAAACTAATAAGCACATTTTTCAAAAATTTTTTGCAAATATGCTAAAAAAGCATAAATAATAACTTGAATAAATAATAATAAGTTTGAATAAATAATATGTAAGTGTATTTTTTTTATATTGTTTTATTAATGAGATATATAATACCACTGCTATTTTTATGCACCGAATATTGTGAAATATTTGTCCCATTGTTATTTTAGGTGGAATAAAATTGGAGAATTGATATTTGCATTATCTTCGTTTTCTTCTAGAATAGATACTTTTGAAGAAGATTACGCGAATTGTTGGAAGAAAGTGAAGATGACAATTTTTCACAATCTGGCTCCAACTATTCACCATCTGAAAATAGTTTTGAAGAAGAAACTCAGACACAGAACCAGAATGTGAAACTTTTAATGTATCTAACACCAATACTAATTTATACGATCAAGGAAATTCTACTCATTTTGACGATGCTATAATGCAAGAATGTCCCATAATACTTACCAATATAAATACGCAAACAAAAAGTATTTTATGGTCAAACATAAATGAAGAGCTTAGTCCACGAATGAAAATTCCGATTGAAAAGAGTCCAATAATTTATGGGTCCAGTAAATCGAGCTTCATCAGAATTATATATTTTTCTTCACGGGTTTCCTAATAGTCTCCTTATTTTTATGGCCCAATGTAAAAACGAACGACTCGAAATTTTAGAAAAATCAAAAAAAATTCTTAAAACTGCGAAATCGGAAATTTTGATATTGCTAGGTAGTACAATGATTATGTCGTTCAATCATTTGCCACGAGTTCAACACTACTGGAGTAACGAAAAGTGTCGGAAACACTGTTATAAAAACAAGTAAATGTAACAGTAATTCGGTGCAACCGACTTATTAATACCCTACACCTGAATAATTCGAATTAAATTAGAAATCTATAAGTTTTTTTGGTAGCTGCTTGAACTTCTTCCCTTTTCTTTCTTATTCAACTCGAATTTCAGGAATGTAAAAGAGGCATCCTCTTGGGATATGCTTGACACCTTTGTAAAAAATTTTAATATAAATTTCGAAGATTGTTAGTCCTTGGGAGGTGTGTGTCAAGTACCCGAATTGCCACTCCAATTCATCGAATCCATCTCAGGAACATAAAGAAAACATGCCAGAACACCATTGTACTAAATTTAAAGGTTCTACTTTTGTTGGTTTTGGAGATATACTTGTTGTTCTTGTGCTCGTTCGGAAATTTCCAAAATACGAACCCATGGTTCAAATTCTTTCAAATGTCAATTTCCAATTTTACAGAAAAAGAAACATAACAGAACACCTTTGTACTAAAAATAAAAGTTCTATCTTTGTTGGTTGTGGATATATAATCGTTTGCTCTGGGGCTCGTCCGGAAGCTTCCAAGATTTGAACCCATGGACCAAATCTTCTCAAATTTGAGACCTAAATCAAACATGAAAGAACATCATTCTTCCAAATTTATAGGTTATATCTTTGTTGTTTTTGGAGATAATCTCATTTGCTCTAGGGCTTGTTCGGAAGCTTCCAAAATCCAAACCCATGGACCATATCCTCTTAAATTTCAGAGACATAAATCAAACGGGAAGGAACATCATTGTAAAAAATTTAAAGGTTCTATCTTTCTTGGTTTTGGAGATAATCTCTTTTGCTCTGGGGCTCGTTCGGAAGCTTCCAATATACGAATCCATGGTTCAAATTCTTTCAAATGTCAGTTTCCAATTTTATAGAAAAGGAAACATAACAGCACACTCTTGTACTAAAAATAAAGGTTCTATCTTTGTTGGTTGTGGAGATATACTCGTTTGCTCTGAGGCTCGTTCGGAAGCTTCCAAGATTTGAACCCATGGAGCAAATCCTCACAAATTTCAGAAACATAAATCAAACATGAAGGAACACCATTTTGCCTAATTTAAAGGTTATATCTTTGTTGCATTTGGAGATAATATCATTTGCTCTGAGGCTCGTTCGGAAGCTTTCAAAATCCGAACCCAAGGACCAAATCCTCTCAAATTTCAGAGACTTAAATAAAACATGCAAGAACACCACTCTGCCAAATTTGAAGGTTATATCTTTATTGGTTTTGGAGATAATCTCATTTGCTCTGGTGCTCGTTCGGAAGCTTCCAAAATCAAAACCCATGGACCAATTCCTCTTAAATTTCAGAGACATAAATCGAACGGGAAGGAACATCATTGTACAAAATTTAAAGGTTCTATCTTTGTTAATTTCAGAGATAATTTCGTTTGCTCTGGTGCTCGTTCGGAAGTTTCCAAAATCCAAACCCATGGACCAATTCCTCTTAAATTTCAGAGACATAAATCGAACGGGAAGGAACATCATTGTACAAAATTTAAAGGTTCTATCTTTGTTGGTTTTGGAGATAATCTCGTTTGCTCCGGAATCATTGGGAAGCTTCCAGAATCCGAACCCATGGACCGATTTTGTCCAGATTCGAACTTAGCCTTCCTTTCGTTATTAGTAACCTAGTTCATAAATTTCATCAAGATAGCTTTATTAGTTTTTGAGTTATTGTGTGAACGGACATCGTTAAATCGACTCAGGAGGTGATCCTGATTCAGAATATATATACATGTCCATATCTAACTCGCTTCTTTTTGGTGGTTACAAACACCTCACCGAAGTTAATATACCCTATACTTTAGGTGTAGGGTATAAAAAAGCCATTTATAGAAATAGACATCAGCTACTTATCTCGAAACTTCAATCATCCCAAACCGGAATTACTAAACTGCATGAAAAAAAAACATTTCCATCGGCATGAACTGATTCAGTTTTTCAATTAATCGATGAATCTATGGCTAAGTTCAAAGGGAAATCTTCATTGAAGCAGTATTTACCAATGAAACCGATTAAAAGAGGAATCAAATTATGGTTAAGATCTGATTCCTTCACAGAATATGCATATGATTTGTATGTTTATTCTGCTAAAGAAAGAAATGTAGTTGAAGGAACTCTAGATGAGAAAGTAGTATTAAAACTTTGTGAAAATAACGTGAAGATGATGTCATGTTGGAGTCACAAGCGTAAATTTAGGCTTATCCAATTATTTGTACAGTTATTAAAAATCGTAAAAATGTTCAATTATTAATGATAAACTAGATGTGCATTCAGAATAAATGAACATGGAACCATAATTACAAAGTCGATGAACACGAAGTAAATTTTAATAATGTCTAATTACCATACCAATGAAATGGCTTCTATAAAAAGAAAATTGAAAGATGAAAGTAGAAAAGTATTTCCGTGCCTAAAAATGGTAACACAATATATCAAAATAATGCGTGGGGTAGATCTATTGGATCAAACTGGGACCACATATGATTTTAACCGCAGATCTACAAAATGGTGGAAAAGTGTTCTAAAAAGTACTTATGATGCCTATGGTGAACTCCTGGATATATGGAATATATCAGGAAATTAACCATAAAAAAATCTCACTATTTGACTGTATGCTTCCTCTGGCAAATCAAATTATTGAAAAAGGACTTAAAACAACTACTGTTCCAAAAAAGAAATGTTTTTCTGGACGCCCATCAAAAAGGTCAAAAATATTTATAAATATAGGTAATCATATGCCAGCAGAGCAGTTTTCCAGAAGACGATGCACTAGACGTGCCAGTATGAAGAAAGAAAAAAGGACAAAAATGATATATCAAATGTGCAAACTTCCACTTTGTATGGAATATTTTACTACTTATCATATCATAAATGAAAATATTTTGAACTCTTCTTCTTGTTTTAGACACTATTTCTTTTGTTTTATCTACGAAATATTTAAGAAAGTCTAAGAAAGGATGCATGCCTCTGTATGCAAGATTTTGATAAATTACACCACTATTTAGCTTCTGCTTTTCCCATAAGAGCCAAAGTAAGTAGTAGGTTAAATTGAGCTTCGTGCTCTTCAGTTCAAATCTTGTAGTTATGTAGTTTATAGCAGAACTAATAACCATCTAATAAATGTCAAAACGAAATGTTTTTAAACAGTACATGCACAACTACATATCAAAATAACAAATGATAATTAAGATTTGAAGATTGAAATTCAAATTGTAAAGTTTAAACTCCTTAATACAAGTTTATATAATCGAAATAGCTTAAACATGGTGCCAAAATGAAGCATATTTGATTGTTAATTATAAAAATGAATTTAAAGTAGATTAAATTAACTAAATAAAAAAGGGAAGCTGTTGAATTATACGGCTATGGGTCCCTTCATCAAGGACATATTGCAAAAATACCTTTCGTCAAAAGTCGTTTTACAAAAAAATTACTTCGCCATTTTACCATTTTACAAAAAAACCAATGCACAAATTTTCCGTTTTACAAAAAAGCCACTTCCCGAATTCCTATTCGACAAAAAAGACACAACCCTGATTTTGAACCCAACTATAAAATCTCTCCTAATTCAGAATCTCGCATATAGTTATATATATATATAAATAGTATGAAAAAAGGAAAAACGCTATTTCTAATTAGTTGGAAAAATCCTATTTTTGAAATGGCTTTTTGCAATATGTCTTTAACCTTGAAAAGTATACTTTTTGTAATATGTAGTTTTGTGAAATGGATCTTTTGTTCAAATGTCCACTACGCAAAGTGTATAGCTGAAATCGGAAACGTCATTTGCGAATCAGTTGATCTTGCAGTATAGTTTTAAACACAGACGACCTATAAAAATATAATGGCTGATTTTGCACATAATATGTGTATAGTTGCTTTTGCATCCGATGTGCAAATGATGTTTCCGATTTCAGCTTATTATTTGCAAAGTTTACTTTTTGCAAATTGTATTCTTTGTAATATGTAGTTTTGTGAAATGGATCTTTTGTTCAAATGCCCATTTTGCAGTGTACTTTTTGCAATTTATCTATTTGTAAAATATATTTTTTTAAAATGTCGTTTTCCCAAATTATACATATTTAGTGTCGAACCTAAACAAAGACGTTCGGCGTATAACGTCTGTCAAAATGTTCACACGTCAATATATTTTATATGTGGACTACCAAATTACGCGATGTACTTAAGCTAAAAATTCGAATTTCCAATTTTGTACAACATTGAACCAATGTCAGCTGTTGGGCAAGAAGTACACTTTGGATCTAGTCATCATCGCTTGAACTTTGTTTCTTGGTATTGCTGCCCTAAAAATATCAATTCTTGATGTGTTCAACCATTCTGTCAGATTCTTTATCCAAGAGTTTCCTTTCCTGCCTCAGCTTTTAGTTCCAAATCTGTCTGCCTCAGCGTTTAGTATCAAATCTTTCAGGACTACATAGCAGAAGTATTCTCTACTTTTTACCTCGGATGATTTGGCCCAAATATCCTAGATTCCTTGTTTTTATTTAGTTAACAAAGCTCTATTTGTGTTCAGCCTTCTCATAACATCTGTGTTTGAGACTATATCTCTCCAGGATATCATTTATTCTACAGTTACAGTTACATCTCGAAGGCCTCTAACTTCCTTTCTTCCCTTTGATTCAGAGTCAAGGTTTCAAAACCATATAGTAGGATGGACCAAATCTAGTATTTCCGCAATCTTAATTTTAAACCGATATTGATTTTACTTCTGCAGGAGAGATCACTCATTTCGTTTAGCATCAACTGGTGGTAGCTATTTAAGTTTTTTCAGAGCATCATATATTTTGTTTTGTTAATGTTAATTTTTAAACTATTTTGTTGCAAATTTGTTCTAGTTTAACGGTTTCAGATCTTGCATTTTCTGTGATTAGAACTGAGTCGTTGGCGAATCTTATTTTGTTTATTACTTCTCCGTTGATTTTTATGCCAATTCCAATGTTGTTTGTTGCCTTGTTGAAAACTTGTTCTGAATAAACATTGAATAGTAATGGGGAGAGAATACATCCCTGTCTTACTCCTTTGACAATCGTTATTTCTTCGGTCGTACCGTTATTCGTTCTGACCTGGGGCTACCTGGTTCCAATAGAGATTCTCGATTATTTTTACATATCCGTTGTCTAAACCTTTGTTTATAAGTATATCTCTAGCCAAGTATATCTAAGCCAAACTGAGCCTCGCTTATATCATTTTCGAGTTTGTTGTATATTCATTTTATAATGAATGATTTTAAGGAGTAATTTTAACGTATGACTCATTATACTAATCATTCTGTAGTCTGCGCATTAAGAAGCTTTGTTCTTTTTCGGAAGAGCTAGAAATGTTGATTTTAGCCATTCTTTAGATATTTTGCCGGATTTGCTGCGTTAAATAGATTGAGAAGCACTTGTAAGTTTTCTGCATTCTGCAATTGCACCAGTTCGTTTGGAATAATGTACGGACCTGTAGCCAATCGGCCCTTGGAGTGCTTTATGACTTTTTTTACTTCACTTTCAAGATTAGGTACTAGTTCTTTATCTGGGCGGTTTGGTAGCTCTGGTTTTGTATGTTAGAACAGTTTGGTTATGCATTCTTTCCATTCGATCAATCTGCCATCGGCATGTAGTAATATTTCTCCCTTTTCGTTTTTAGTATTCCATAGTTCAGTTTTTCCCCTGAGATTGTTACCATCTGCATTATGTTAAAACCATTATGTTTCTTTAAGTCTTTGTTTTTTTACACCGAAGTTCCGAACTCTTTTCTTTTTGCTTCTCGGATTTTGTGTTTAATTATGTTGTTTATTCTTTTATATTCACCGTGTTTACTTTAGCTTTTTTCCTTTCGTTCATGAGGATCATGATTTCATTCGTCATCCGTTGCTTCTTAATTGTCGCTTCGTTGTTTCCCATCGCATTAAGTGTTTCGAATAGTGGTACTTTGAATTTTTTCCATTTGGAGTCGATGTTCCTTTCTTTCATTATTTTGTTTTTCTTTAAGTTGAGTTAAGTTTTGTATTGAGTTTATGTTTTGGAATGTTTGGCTTTTTACTATTGAAAAAAGGCCCACAAAATGAAATATATTCTTTGTGATTGACAACAAAGTTTTTTAGAAAGCTTTCAACCTTCAAAAATTTGATTAGTAAGAACGCGATTCTTTGATGTACGAAAATAAAAGCGAGGACTTGGGGGCGATAGCTCCAATTATTTTTAGTACTTTAGTATTGATTTTTGTATTGATTTGTATTGATTTGTACAGATTTTGGTATCATAAACAAAACTAAGAAGACGTGAGCGGGATAAACATAGGGGACTATCATAGGTCGACACTACAAAAAATAAATTACCTAGATGGCTGCCTTGTGACACTTCTGAATTTGCAACATCAGTTGAAGAAATGTTAGATCTAAAAAGGACCTGTTATGACCTATATGACAAATAAAACCATAACCAATTAAGGTTATGACTTGAAAACTCTACTGCTTTATGCTTTCAAGGGTAATTTTATAGGGAATTAGATCAAAGGCCTTACTGATATCAGTAAATACAACATCAACTTCTTTTGTAGTTTGCATTGTATTTAAAATATCAGAGACGAATTCAGACATATTAGTAACTGTAGATCTACCCTTTTGGAAATCATGTTTTCTGGTGGAATAAATGGTTGACAATAATCAACAAAACAGAAGCAGCTTATTTTTTCAAATAATTTGGCAATAGTTGATAGTTTAGCAATGGGTCTATAATTGCTTACATCACAACATTCTAAGGATACTAATGAAACGAGACCTAAAACTCAGTTTTTTAACTGCAAACTTGATGTATTATTTACACATTTTGACTCACATCAAATAGAACTTGACAACATGGTCAATTATATAATGAATATGTGCTGATTATGAGGAAAAGAATTGAGATTCTTATGAACAAAGCATTCAAAATATTGTTTAATTTTTACTAACGTACTCCAACTAATGATTTATACAAGCTTACTAATAAAATGAAAAATTATTATGTAGATTCTTTTTTCTTTTATTAAAAATTGAAAAAAAATATACATATGTATATATACTACATACATATGGATCTTCTAATGAAGAAGTTGTTTAAACAAATATATTATCAGCTAAAATATACATATATAAATATAATTCATTATTTTTACCAATATAAATCATTAGTTCATTGCATTCTGATACTATTGCAATTTAAATTACATTATATCCATAATAATAATTATAATAATTTAATTCAATATTATACTATGGATATATTATGTTCAATTAATAATCTTACCAAAAAAATATCGAACTTAATATTAAATTTATATATCATTTGAAATGAAAATTTTTTCTTAAAATATTATTTTATTATTTTGAAATATCGTCACTACATTTGGTTCTAATATTAAAAATTTGAAATTCCTATTTAAATTCTAACTATGCACATCCAAAACAAATACGTTTCTTACCAACACAAAGGTTTATGTGATAAATTAGAAAATACCAGAATTGTATGTGAATGTAATATGTAGTTTCATTTCTAGAATTTCAAAAGTGTATGTACATAGTAAATAATTTCAGAATAAAATAAAATTCATTGTATAATATTTGTTGTATAAACTGGATATATTTTGAAATTGAAATTAGATTAATATTTTCAAAATTGTAATTTGATATTTTTAAAAATTAATTTAAATGATTAGTTATCTTATTTATTTTTATTTTTTTTATTGACAAATTCAAAAAAGTGCAAAACACTTGAAAATTTCTATATTTACAATTTAACTTACTTAAATCAAGGACTATATAAGACATTCCAAGTAGAACAAATTTTTTAGTATAAAGTATAAAATTTTTAGTGTATAGTATAAAATAAGGCTGTGCCCCAAAAAGTCGCGACATCTATCAATATGAAATTTAATCATCTTTTATGTTATACTAAATTCGTTTTTGTTTTTAAATTTTAAAAATACATAAACGTTTTTCATTCTTTTTTTTGATATACAATCATATACAATTTAACCTGAAATAAAAAAAAAAATGGTTCTAATTAAAATAAATTGGTGTGCATTTTACATTGTAACTTCGTATTGCTATACTAGAATAGATAATAATTTGAATACTGGTAATTTAATGTAGGTTTTTGTAAGTAATTTAGATTCGATTATTAGTTTTAAATAAATTTTATTTATTCTAGCTATATAATATTACAATTCATTAACATAAAATTTACAAATGTATTCCAATAAAACAATTTTTTAAATACAAAGAAAAAATTAGTTATCTGCATGCTGTGCTGAATGTGTTATAAACCGAATAAACGAGAATGTATGTTGAATATAATGTTAAGTTAACAAATAGCTACGTTGTCAGATTAATGTATGGTTTTTATTTTTTACATAAAATGAAGTTTTTTTTCTAGATATACGAAAAAATATACATGTGATTTCTTGATTTGTCAGAGACAATTTGTGTATTTAAGAAATTTTTTTTTGCAAAATAAGCTAGAGTATATAAAAATGTGTTATTTCTCGTCGTTTCAATTGAAGTAAACTGTATTGACTATATATAATATATGAAGAAGGATTTAAATTTTTACTTATATTGGATTAATGTTAACTATAATTTAACTAAGCTGGTATATATGCAGGTATATGTATGGATTTATACTTAGTTAGAATTTATATACATACATAATATGTATGTGATCTTATTTTTTCACACATCTCAAAAATTTTAAGTATATCCAATGGAAGAATCTTTATATTATAGAGTTGACTTGAATGAGTCAACATACATAGGTAGATTGTTCACAAATTTTACTACTTTGTTTTACATAACCTGAAATTCTCGCAGTCTATATGCTGGCACAGACGATCAAATAGAATTTAAATAGACCAATCTCGATTGAATATGTGCAAAGTATATATTTGGTAGTAATTGCTTTGGTAAAGTTTTACGTATCCTATTTAGCGCTGCTACATAAGGTATAATTTTCTTTTTTAAGTAATTAATATAATCTTCCCATTTGAAATTTTTATCTATATGGAGCCCAAGATATTTAATTGTATTGACTTTTTCTATAATTTTATTATTTAAAATTAGTTGGTATGTATCAGTAATATTATTTTTTAATATCATACATTTTATTTTAGACATATTAATTTTAAGTTTACAAGAGCCAAAATCATCCGCATACATAATTAAGGTACCATTTAAGGGAACATTAGATTATATATTTTTTTTTTAAATGGTTAAAAAAAGTTCAATTCCTGGTTGTAAATCGAATTATAGAACTAACACGATACTTGCTGGAACTTTTAAATTTCCGAAAAAAAGACTTTTAGAACATTTATAGATACACGCTAAATCAAGATCGAATTGTCATAGTTCTATCTGTAAAATACATTTTCCAAAATCCTGTTTCTCTATAAATAACTTTTTGATGCGGTGTTAATAAAAAAAAGTGAAATAACATGTGATCATGATTTAATTTTAAGATATTTTATTTTAATTTTCATTAAAAAATTAGAATCAGGAAGAATTTTATGGCATTTTAACATTTATTTAAAGTTAGTCAATTTTAAGCTACATATAATTACTAATTTTAAACTAATTTTGATATAATTTATTTTTCACAAGTATGTACATATATTAATAAATTTATTTATTAACTTATAAAATTTCAATTTTCATAAAAATTATTATGATACCAACAATTTTTTTGTCCAGTAATGTATGAAATACTGTTTCAAAGCTTTTAAGAGCATTTTTTTTATAAAGTTGGAATGGAAGACCTTTTTTAAAATTAATATTTATGAATGAAACTTAATTTTTTTACATTTGTCTTTATCAAATGATGTAAAAAAGATGAAATTTTAACATCCCATTTGGACGAACTTTAGTTTTCGAGTCAAGATTTGTAATTGGACCCCTATGGCTCTATACACCTTTTTTCATTAAGTATCCAGGCCTTTTTTATGTATAATACATTAAAATGTCAATTTCACTAGTTATTTAAAAAACTATGTTAACTAAGTTAGTTAAATGAATTACTATTGATTTTGAATTTGTGTACTAAACCAAATTGATTTTATTTGTGATACTGAAATTTTTGATGTTAAATGTTAAACAAAATTCAACTCCGGCACGATTAAAATATGTTTTATTAAATTGTTTTGGATCATTAAAATTACACAATTCATTAAATTATACAAGAATGTTTCCTACAATAACTATATATGTTTCCTACAATAAGAAATATGTATACATATGTATATAAGTTGGTTAATGTCATTGATATTAGTTAATATATCTATATATCTTTTTATTACAAATGTTTATAGCTAAAAGCTAAAAAAAGCATCACTTGGTAAAAACTGTGTTCCACAAAATTTACGCATACATTTTTGAATCAATGGTAATTAAAAGAATAACAATTGTCTTTTGTTTTTTTTTGTTTTTCTTGAATTTTATACTCACCTTAAATTTTATTTGGTCAACAACCAACGTAACATCCAACAACTTCTCATATAAGCGAAGTTCATTTAATCCAGACAAAAGTTTACCAGAATGACAAGTCACCTCAAATGGACATTCATTAGTTGAGAGATTTTTGGAACCTCCTGTCATAGTTTCTTCTATAATAAATTCACAATTAGAAATAAAATAAAAACACGGTTATGTTGCGATTAGAAAGCAAAAAATTAGTAAATAAACAACTTTTATATATGTACATATGTTTGTATGTATGTATATCTAAGGAAGAGTTGAGTATGAGAATAAGACGTGTTATATATTTTTCAAATTTTGAAAATCGCCTCCCAATATTGTACATACATACATATACTTAGATTACAATTGTTTGTTAAGCAAAGTTCCTTTCCGTATGCTTTACATTTTGCAAAGCAGTAGATTAAACCAAACCACCTAAATATATACTAACTGGCCTGCTTATTACATTCAAAATGGCGGCGAAGTCTGGTTGGCAAAATCATTGTTTACAGAAGAAGTTTTAAATTTAAATTGTTGAATATTTTTTTAAATTATCAGTACTGTATAATTTGAATATACATACATATGTACATATACAATACTTTATAAATATTAAGGGATTAAAAATTCTTCAATGCAATCAAGTAGGAAAAATTTCCTTTATTTAAAATATAACTTAAAACTACCTTATTTTTAGTTATTTCGAATAATTAACTATAATATTGAGCTAGTGATTAATCTTTCAAAAGCACTAGTCAAAAGTCTAGTTGGATTAAAAAAAAAATATTTGTTTTGATGTTTACTTCTGATTTAGAATAGAACATTGACCAAATGCATAAATCTGTAAGTACTGATTAATTATGGTTAGATCAATTAAATACTCTTACACAAGAGTTGAAAAGTAAAATGATTATTAAAAATACACAGAAATTGAACTAAATGGACTAAAATTTTAGAATGGATAATTAATATTGGACGTATTTATTTATTTCTTTATTTATTTTGAATAGTAATAGCCAAAAGAGATTGCTCTCGTATCATGGCTGTATACATTTTAAAATATTATTTATTCATTTCAATCTTAATTATTAAATTTTCAATATAAAAGTGGTATAAAATATGACAAGTGTAATGTAGTTCATATACAATAAACAATAATAACAATATTAGCAAAAAAGAGAAAAAAAAACAATAAATTCAAAGCAATATAACAAAAACAAACAGAACAAAAAGCCCAGTCTTAAAAACAGCCCAGTCGCTAACGGAGTATTCGGAGTACCTGGCGACCTTCCGAATTAATTAGCCTTACCCTATGTATACGAATCTCTGCATAGCGCGGACCTTCCTTTTCTTCGTGGGTTCAATTATGGAACAAAATTCGAAAAAAGAGTTAGCCGGCACTTCCCAAAAGTCGGCAAGCAAAGCGACCAAACTGAACAGTAGCAGTGCTAAGGAAAGTGGCGAACAACCAAAGAGGGAACGCAAAATGCGCCCGTCGAAACAAGCCTTCTTCGATTAACGGTCGGTCTATAAAATAATTGAGAGGTTAAGCTCTCTCAATATTGGTCAGTTATCTGAGGCGCAAAAGAACTCCTAAGCCTGGCCCAAAACAGTAGATCAAGCCTCAAGAAGAACAAATCCCAAGTTCATCGAAGGGCCTTATGTCTAAGAGACAGAGGTCACAAGATGAGCCACAGGGTAGTTCGAAAAAGGCTAGGTTGCTAGGGAGCAACCAGGTAACCAAGCCGTTCAATGAAATTACCAAGGATAGTTTAATTCTGGCAATTATTGATGAGCGGTTATTATACCCGCTGAGATCTAGCAAACTTCATCTACTACCCTGGATTGGCTAAAAAGTATCTTCTGTGGTTGTCTTAATTTGGGGCATATCCCAGATAAATGGAATCAGGTCAGAGTAGTGTTCATACCCAAGGCCGGCAAAAGTAGTCACGTCTATGCGAAGGATTTTCGGCCTATAAACCTGTCATCCTTCCTTCTAAAAACCTTCGAAAGATTAATCGACATCTATATCCGCTGCAATTTTGATAAAAATCTATTGTCAGCCTCTCAACATGCTTACTGTAAACGGAAGTCAATGGATACTGCACTTCACACCTTGATTAGCTCGATTGAAAGATCTTTAAATTGCAAAGAGTATACTCTTGCAGCATTTATAGACATTGACGGAGCGTTTAATAACATTAATCACGCAGCAATTGTAGACGCACTCATAAGCCTAAGAGTAGAGCCGGAGCTAAAAGTACTGATAGCTAATATGTTAAATAGCAGGGCCATAAATGCCAACTTAGGCAGCGCTTCTGCAAAAAGGTTTGTGAAGAGAGAGACTCTACAAGGAGGGGTGCTATCTCCCCTTCTTTGGAATATGGTGGTAAATAAACTGATTAAAATCCTGGAATAGACGGGCTGCACAACAATCGCCTATGCGGACGATGTTGCTGTCGTTGTCAGTGGCAAGTTCCCAGACAGTCTCAGGGACGTTTTGCAACTTGTACTAAACAAAATCACAACATGGGCTACAGACAGTGAACTGTCAGTAAATCTACAGAAAACCGAATTGGTCCTCTTTAGAAGGAAATATAATATTCCTAAAATGAAGACGCCTTCGTTAAATGGCTCCACTCTTGCCTTTAGCGAAACGGCGAAATTTCTGGGTCTAACTCTAGTCGAAAAATTAAGCTGGAAGGCTAACATCTCAGAAAGAGTAAAGAAGGCCTCAATGCAAAGCCATTGGTAGAAAATGGGGGATTCAAACATACATGACTTACCGGCTATAGACATCCTTATGTATGTCCTAGTATGGAGTATAGAGTCCTAGTATGGTGGAAGGCAGTCGATAAAGAGGACAACGACAAGGCAATCGCTAGGGTTCAAAGAACTGCCACACTATGTCATAGCGGCTCTTTAATAACAACCCCTTCTGCGGCATTAGACATTATGCTTAATCTGATGCCCGTAGAATATTATAGCAAATTTGCAGCCGCAAACACAGCTGTGAGATTAAAAGCTACATCCCAGTGGATCAATTTACGAGAAAGTTACTCGGATATCATAAACCAATTCAAGTCCACTCCCGTCCTGGTGGACTATACGTCTCCCACTTACTTGTTCAGGAAACCTCATGTGACGAGCATACCAAGCCGTGATAGTTCAAAAATGAACAGCAGTGTAGGATGCGGGGTCTTCTCAGAAAATCTGTATATCAGTCATAATTTTCGATTATCAGACCATTGTAGCGCCTTGCAAGCGGAAATTATGGCAATTCAAGAAGCCTTGATTCTGCTGAATAGAAGAGTTTTGACTGTAAAACAAGTACGTTTTCTGTCAGATAGTCAGGCTGCGTTAAAATCTCTGGAATCAAAATGTATAACCTCGAAGACTGTAATAGACTGCCAAAAACTTCTTAACGAGATGGCCTGGCAGTTTAGCATCCAGCTTTGCTGGGTACCAGGTCATCGAAGTATTCCGGGAAATGAAAAAGCTGATGAACTCGCAAGAATTGGTATAACCTTACCAATCCTACCGGATAGCGCAAGATTAGAGTTACCTCTATCGACAAGCAAAACGTTACTTCGAAAGGAAATAACGGATATGGTAAATTATAAATGGTCAAACTTGACCTCGTG
The DNA here is from genome assembly GCA_947095535.1 of Poecilobothrus nobilitatus. Classification (NCBI taxonomy): domain Eukaryota; kingdom Metazoa; phylum Arthropoda; class Insecta; order Diptera; family Dolichopodidae; genus Poecilobothrus; species Poecilobothrus nobilitatus. Next base: position 123,823,604 of record OX352772.1, on the reverse strand, counting down.
CAATATCATAAGATTAATATGGCCCAAAAACGATTTAAGAAGATTTTCTCTCTAAAGGACAGACTTTGGAATGACAATGGGTATAATCACCGGTCACTGTCTAATAGGGAAGCATGCCAAAAGACTTGGCTTATCCGCAAACGACTATTGTAGGGCCTGCAAAGATGAAGAAGAAGAAAATCTCCTTTGCATATGCTCGGCCTTGTCGGCAAGAAGGTATAACCATTTGCAGCAATACCTCTTCAATAATCTTAGCGATCTAGCAGGTAAAAATGTGGAGTATTCTTCGCTTTGCAAAAAGCTCAATTTGATTTTAACGAGTGGGATGGAAAAGCGCCTTTGTGGTATCACAATGGACCAAATATGGTCTAAGTGTGCCTTTTGGGCAGCCACCTTAACCTAACCTAACCTAACAAACAAAATAATATATAAATTTCAGCATTCGTTTTTTATCTTGTAAATTGTAATATAAATTAATTATATGTATTTTATGTAATTAATAAATGTAAATATTAAAAAATAAAATGTTTAACACTGATTCTACACATATTAAATTCTAGATGTGCTATATTCACCAATAATTCACCTTGTTAATTCTTTTTTAAGTTTTAAACTTGTTAGTATTTTTAAATTATTGTCCAATTTGTTATAAAGATTAGCAGCGAGATGCATTGTAGTTGCAAGCGCAAACCGTGTTGTCCTTTTACGACCTGTTTTTCGATTGCCCAAGAAACTAATTGCCAACGTAATGCATGGTCAGTTGGTTTTAATTCTTGCGTCAGCTGGATCTTATAAGCCTTTAAATGGAGATCACGATGCAAAATGTTGAATAATGCGGAAGGTTTGATGTTTAATTGCTGCGAACGATGACGAATGGAAGTTTTTGGATCTTCTTCAACACTTCTGCTCACAGCTGCTACATTCTCGGTGGAATGGCCACTACGTTGATAAATGTTGCCTCTGTTATCAAGAACAGATCCAGTTTCTAGAAATTTATCAACCATCAGCTTGATGGCACGATTTGTTGGAGCATTTTCTCTACCAAATTTTGTTCGAAATTTCCTAATTACATCTTGAAAACTTTTACCATTTTCAAAAAATGTTGTAATAACAAAAACACGTTGTTCCTTCGTGTAACGTTACATATTAACTAACCGGAATGTATTTAGAATATACCTAAAGAAACCTCGTATAAAAATTAGATTATTTGAGTTATTTGAATAGTAGATTATTTGAGTTATGAATATACTGTGTTTTTTCCAACCCTTTGTACTGATAGAGATTTTTTAAGGCTTTGTTTTGCTGCTATTCCCCATAAACTTATGCCATATGTTAAGTGACTATGAAAAAAAGCAAAAAAGATTTGCTTTTTCACAACTGGGTAACACATATGATATTTTTTTAAATACCCCAACAATTGACGAAAGTTTTCTGGCTAAATACGATGTATGCACGTTCCGCTTGAATTTGAAATATATCCAAAACCCAAGAAATTTATATTCTTCAACTTACTCCAGCTTTTTATCAGCAATTTGAATATTTAGTTTTTGTGGAAGATATGAAAATTAATTTTTTAAAGTCGGAGGCTACCGCACCCAAACCCCCGCTAACTGTAGAAGTATATTGTAACTCCCATGTAATGTTTCCATTTCATATGTTCCATAATAATTAATGCAGTTATATAATGTTAGGTATAATGCAAATTCATAAAATAATAACCAGTTGAATAAAGACATCGAACATTCAAAGTCATCTGTTTCATTTTAAAATAAAATATAATACATGGCGCAGTCGGTGTAAAAGAACCTCGTGGAGAATAATTTAAAATAAAATATAATACTTAAAATAAAATATAGAACATAAAATATAATATATATGATATAAATTAAAATAAAATAATTTTGAAAGAAAAAGTACAAAAAAGAAGTTAAAAAAAAAAAAATCATCTAGTCAACATAATTGTATGGGTGCAGTTAAAAGAAACAGTATAAAGAAACCACGTGGAAGACCACTTAAAAATACAAGGTATTTATATGTTAACACCAGTATGGATTACGTGAAGAAGATAAATGAATTAAATTTACAAGGAAATATAGCAGAAAATTGGAGGTGTTTTTGGCAAAATTTTAAAATTTTTGCCACAGCTATAGAATTAGCCAAAAAAGCAGAAGAAATACAGGTTGCGGTATTTCTGAATGCTGTTGGACCTGAAGCCCTTGAAATATTCAACTCATTCAACCTAACAACAGATGAACAAAAGAGCTACAAAACGGTTACAGAAGCATTTGAAAACTTCTGTAAACCAAAGTGCAACATCATTTATGAGAGATTTCTGTTTTATAATCGAAATCAAATAGATAAAGAACCATTTGATAATTTTCTTATGGATCTAAAAATTCAAGCAAGGAAATGTGATTTCACCAAAGAAAATGAAATGATTAGAGACAGAATAGTTTTGGGTACGTGTGACATAACATTACAGAAAAAATTACTGGATATCCCAACGCTTACAATGGAGACAGCAATCGATTATGCCAGGACAGCCGAAGTCTCACAAAAACAAGCAGCTAGTATGCAAAAACCTAGGTCATCAGTGGATTTAATTGGACAAAATACAGATACGAAACAAAAAACTAATACTTATAATAATAATTATAAAACTAACTATTCTAAAAATACTAACAAAACATATAAACAAAATAATTATCAAAAATCTAACTCAAAAAATTTTAATTTTAGAAAAGAAAATCTAGAACATTCGACCTGTAAATTTTGCGGTAAAATACATGCATACGGTAACTGTCCAGCTTATGGAAAAAAATGCAACAACTGTAAAGGAAAGAATCACCTAGCTGTAGTTTGTAAAAAAAAAACCGTAAGTGAAATTAAAATTAATTCTTATAGTAGTGATTCGGAGGCAAATTATTATATAGATACAATAAAATTTTATAACAATAGAAAAGTTTGGTATGAAAATATTAGAATTCAAAATAAATTAATTGAATTTAAATTAGATACGGGGGCAGCAGTTAATGTGCTACCCTACAATATTTTTAAACAGTTAAAAAATATTAAAATAAATAAAGAATGTGAAAAATGAATAGCCTATAATGGTACTGAAATAAAAAATATCGGGAGTTGTATTTTAAACTGTACAGCTAATAACACAATTTCAAACCAAATTTTTTTTATTGTTGAGGATAAAATTAATAAAACTCCGATTGTAGGGCTTGAAACATGTATAAATTTGAATTTAATAAAAAGAATAAATAATATAGAACTTAATAGTGTTGATAAATTTTTAAACAAATATAGCGAAGTATTTAATGGATTAGGGTGTTTCAAAAAAAATTTTCACATAGAATTAAAAGATAATGTAACTCCTTACGCGAAATCATCAAATCGAATACCAATAGCTCTTAGAGAACCACTTAAAAGTGAGCTTGGAAATTTATGTAGTAGGGGAATTATAGAACCAGTAAGTGAGCCATGCGACTGGGTGTCTAATATTATTATTGTTGAAAAACCAAACAAAAAATTAAGAATCTGTCTAAACCCAAAGGAACTTAATAAAGCAATAAAAGATAATTATTATGAAATACCAACATTCGAACAACTAAAAACAAATTTTGTAGGGAAAAATATATTTACAGTACTTGATATAAAAGAAGGGTTTTGGCAAATAGAACTCGACAAAAGTTCTAAAAATCTTTGCACATTTAGCACACCATTTGGTTGTTATAGATTTAAAAGACTCCCATTTGGAATAAAAATAGCACCAGAAGCGTTTCAAAAATTAAATCAAGAAAATTTTTATGGTATTAGAAACGTTACTGTGTATATAGATGATATTATTATAGCTGCAGAAAATGAGATAGAATATGATAAGACTTTAAACTTAGTAATGCAAAGGGCAATAGAAAAAAATATAAAATTCAATAGTAGTAAAGTTCAATTTAAACAAAATAAAGTTACATTTTTAGGACATCATATTTCAAAAAATGGAATTGAATGTGATAAAAGTAGGTTAAAAGGAATTGAAAATTTAGGTGCACCCAAGTGCAAAAAAGAGTTACAAAAATTAATGGGATTTGTTAATTATGTTAGAGAATATATACCTAATTTATCAGAAATAAGTGCGCCTATAAGAGAATTATTAAAAAATAACATAGTTTTTGAATGGTTACCCATTCATGATAAGTGCTTGGAAAAAATAAAAAAATAAATTTCTGAAGCACCTGTACTAAAGCCTTTTGACGGTAATGAAGGTATTACCATACAAACAGACGCGTCAAAAAGTGGTTTGGGTTGTGCGTTGCTGCAAACAGGAAGACCTGTGTGTTTTGCTTCACGCAGCTTAACAGATACGGAAATGAATTATGCACAAATAGAAAAAGAAATGTTGGCAGTAGTTTTTGCATGCAAAAAATTTCATTCATATATATATGGAAGAAATGTAGAAATAGTCACAGACCACAAACCATTATTAGGAATAATGACAAAAGAATATAATAAAATACCATCAAGTAGATTGCAACGTATGAAGTTAAAATTAGAAAAATATAAATTGAATTTTACTTACCTACCTGGTAAATTTATGCATTTAGCTGATTGGCTCTCAAGAAGTTATTGTGAAAAAATAGAGCCAGAGGATGAAATAAAAGAATTAGAGGAAATGGTACATACAATTAATGTTAGTGAAGACAAAATACAAGAGTTTAAACGAGAAACAAATAATGATAAGATTTTAGTGGAGATTAAAGAAAACATACTAAAAGGGTGGCCAAATGAAAAAAGTAAAGTAGGGGATAGGCTACCATTTTTTTGGAAATTTAGAGAAAAATTATTTTTAGAAAATGACTTAATATTTTTTGAGGATAAAATTTTCGTACCAGAGACTATGCGCGTTTCAATTTTAGAAAATCTACACAAATCTCATCTTGGTATTGAAAAAACCAAAAGAAGAGCTAGGTTGTTATTATACTGGCCCCATATGAACCAAGATATAGAAACAATGATTATTAAATGCAAAGTATGCCAAAAATATAGGTCGTCAAATATAAAAGAACCCTTAATAAATCACCAGATTCCAGACTCACCATACTCAAAGTTAGGAATGGATTTTATGGAGATCCATGGGAAAAATTACCTAATAGTAGGTGATTATTTTTCAAAATACTTAGACATTATACCCACTAAAAAAAACATCCAAAACTGTAATAGAAAAACTTAATATATTGTTTTCAATTCATGGAAATCCCATAGAAATTATCGCAGATAATGTTCCATTTGATTCTTTCGAATTTAAAAAATGGACGTCGGATTTAGGCATAAAAGTTACAACAAGTAGTCCTCAATATCCTAAATCCAATGGTTTCGCAGAACGAATGGTTCAAATCGCGAAAAAGTTAATTTTAAAATGTAGAGAAACAGGAACAAATTTTTGGCAAGCATTGTTAGAGTATAGGAATTCTCCGATTAAAAATTCAGAAATTTCTCCAGTACAATTATTAATGGGTAGACAAACTCGTACAATGGTACCAGGAAAAAACAAGTTTTACAAACAATCAAATTATAGTAATAATATAATGCCAATTTTAGAAAAAAATAATAATAATAATAAACGATATTATGATAGAAATTCAAAAAAAGAGGTAAATTTTTTTAATGGGGAAAAAGTATGGGTAAGAGAAGGAAAGTATTGGAAACCGGGGCATATAGAAAATAAACATAATACTCCTCGTTCTTATATTATAAACTCAGAAAACAATAAAAAATTGAGAAGGAATTCTTACTTTCTTCGAAAACGAAAATAAGTCAATAAAAAACTAAATACATAATATAATAATTTGCATCAGAATTTTACTGTAAGTGCTAAATCATACGGTGGAATTAAGATTCGACTATTCGGCTAGATGTTTTAATCCTTAACTGTTTGAATTAAAAAAAAAAAAAAAAAAAAAAAAATAAATAAAATTTTTAAGTTTATGAATAAAATAAAATATTTTATTGATAATTTATTTAACCTTAATCTTACCAAAATATATAATAAATATCGTAAATGAAATTAAAATTTCAATTATAGTATATGTATGTATATAAAAACATGATTATGTTAATAATTTTCATAAATTTGTTATTTTATGTAAATTTTTTGTAGAACCCTTTTGAATTATCATTGAAAAGCAAATTTTCCAAATTATTTCAAAGTATTGCACTATGGCAGCAGCTTTCAAAATGCTTTGGTATTGAAAATTATGTGGCCATTTACATAAATATTAATTTCATATTGGATCGTTTATATGACAAATTAGAAAAATTGAAAATGAAAAATAATAAAAATAAACCGTGGAAATAAAACAAAGTTCATTTGGTAATTAAAAACATTAAAAGCAATCATTTGGGATAAAAAAGATTAGAACCGTGGTTTGGATTTTATGGCTTGAGATACATGTCGTATACATTGTCCAGAAACTACTTTTTTAAGGCAAGTGTAAGCCCAGAGTATTCTTCGTGAAGCACATTCAGCATGAAAGGTGTAAACTTAGCCAATGCCTTCAAATAAATTAAGGGTATTCACGAGTTGGTGCATAAGTGCAAATTGTTTTTGCACCGTAGTATATATTTGCACCAACTCGTGAAACACCCTAGCATGAATTTTTATTGAACTGTCAAATATCGTTGATGTGCTTGTTTTGTTCACATAAAAATTTAATATGCTTTCCAAAAATTTCAGATATTTGTATCTTTATATGCTTGACTTAATAAATAATCAGAAATAATTTTTTTTCCACTTTTTTTAGGCATTTTTTAAATTTTTATCTAATATAGTGCTTACAAAAAATATATAAACAAACTTTGCAATGGTCTTGCAGAAATATGCAATTGGGTTTAGGTCTTGCAGTCTTACAAAATTTTGCACTTTTTTATACATTAAAACAAAAACAGATTGTGCACTTTGTGCACAAACTGTCAAAAAATTGAAATATGCTACGGAGCAAAATTTTGCACTTGTGCAAGACCACTTTGCACCAACTCGTGAATACTCTTATTGTTTTGTTATTACCACCTATTCTATTTTTGATTTGAAGTTTAGAGTCAAGACCACATATATAGTGACAAGCCTGCTTATTATGGAATATTTTTTTGTCCGCCAATTCTGGTTGTCATAGTATAAACATTAACAGCGAATTTTCTTAAGAATGGCAGATTCATTTAATGGCAAAATTTTGAACTTTGTCATTTTTTATATCCAATTTATATATGCTTTCTAAAAATTCTTTATTTTTTACCGACTTTTATAAGATTATTTAGCAGAAGTAGATCAAGTAGCAGAATGGATCATACAAGATAACAATACATATAACATTCCAAAAACCTAGTAGTTTTACTTTTGTATATAGTGTTAAATACTTAACTAAGGAATTAACATTTTATTAATAAAATAATTAATTTTAATATATTTGATTAATCTACAAAAAAAAATTGAAATTATTCTAATTAGAACCCATTAATTCGCAAAATTTAATATAATTTCCGGTTCCCGCTTTAATAATTTTTTTCTTGGAATATTAGCAATTTATGAAAAACTTTCGAAAATGTGTAACAATTTGTGTATCGTTAATTTGTTGCTTAATCCTAAAAATAAAAAAGCACACATTTTACAATACATATCTAAATTAAAATTTTTTTTAATTTACCTTAAATTAATAATCTACAAATGAATTCACATATTGACCTTAGTCCAAATATACATACTAGTGCAATAACGTTTGCGTTAAATTGTCGTAACACTGTGACCAAACCAATTATAAAGCATGTACAATATGATCTTTGGAATTTATCGTTATTAAACAATATACTGTTTTGAAATATTTCAATTTGTGAAAGTGAGATATTGTAAACGACAATTAAATTATGTGAAATAAAATGAGAACTTTTCGTTACATTAATTAAAATTTGTTCCAATAGTTCATATAATCCAGTTAAAAGTACATAAGGATTTAATTCAACACAATCGATTGATATTTTTTGAAATCGTGTGGATTTTCGCAAATCCCAAGCATTAAAGCTCTAAAATGAAATATATATTTTTAAATATTTGATAAAATATCTTACCTATTAAAATTATTTGCAACTGACTCTAAATTTTTTGCATTCATCTGCTGCTGAAATTGATTTTAAATTCAATGTGTTTTCTTCAAATTTTACAAATTTCTACATAGCAATAACTTATTATCCAAACGGCAGTATGGTTTTAGAAAAAAATCTAACACAGAAATGGTATTTTTCACGAAAAAAAATTTACATTTTTGTTTTGAAAATAATGGTCGACTGACAATTTGACGTTTAATCCATTCTTATAATCATTAGTATATACATATATCATTAGTTATGCAATTTATCTAAAAATCAAAATGGTATTTTTAAATAATTAAAAAGAAAGGGTTGTACAAAAAATATTTAGGTAGTTATAGATAACTCAAATTTACATAAAATAAAAAATTATTGACATCTTTACACATATTAAAAACGTAAATAAATTATTTTAAACTTTTTAAATGATAAAATAAACATATTTTATAATTTATTTCAATGTTCAATACTACCAACATTTAGTAACTGCCAACATTTTTAGTAATTTGTATATGGATATGCAAAATTTTTATTTTATACAAAAAATTAAAATTTTGACAGTATATTGAAAATGTAAAGTTTATATTTTGACATTTTTATATGTATAAAAATGTAAAATTATTAACTCTTTTATATGAAAATTAATTTATTAAAGTCGTGAGCTGAAGCCTCAAACCCCCGCTAACAATTTAAGAAATCCTCTTTTTAAATTCGGCAAGTAAATCCATACGGCAAGCATCAATTTATACATATTTTTGTTTGCATGGAATAAAAAAAAAATAACTCTTTTATATGAAAAAGAGTTATCTGTTTCTAAAATAAAAATTTTTAGTATGTCAATTGGGCATACCTATTTCATACAAAGAAAAAATTAAAATTTCAATTCAAGTATATGCATATGCATATAAAAAAAATTATTATGTTAATAATTTTCATAAATTTGTTATTTTATGTAAATTTTTTGTACAACCCTTTTGAATTATCATTGAAAAGTACATTTTCTAAATTATTTCAAAGAATTGCATTATGGCAACAGCTTTCAAAAATTGTTTAGTATTGGAAAATCATGCGGCCATTTACATAAATATTATATTCATATTGGATCGTTTATATGAAAAATTAGAAAAATTTACAGACAGAATTGTCAAAATAAATCGAAGGAATTGATTTACTAATTTACCATAGATATGTTTTGTACTTAGCGGTTAGTCATAGTCCTTTTATTCCTTTTTGTTTTATTAATTATTAAAACCAAAACAAGGTTCTTACTATAGATATTTTAACTATTAGATGGGAAGTTAGGTATAGTCGTTTCTTTTCTTCTTATGTGTTTTCCTATTTTAAGGTATTCAGTCAAAAAAATGCATATGCATTTTATAATATGTATACATTTCGTTCACTCAGCTATTTATTTTTATTAAAATAATGTAAAGCAGTTTTTCATAACCAGTTTCATTCAGAGATTTTAAGTTTTTATATTACTTAATAATTGATATATTTTGTTTTTAAAATTAAAATTTAATTTAATTAAGGTTATTCAAAATTTTAACTACTTGTAAAGTAACAAAATAAGTGATAAAGTGCTTAAAAAAAATAGAAATTAATTTATTTCACCTTTTAGGAACCTATTTCTGAGGAAACTAGAGCAATGCATACGCATGGTTCACTCAGCTGTTTCACAAAATTGGCTGAAAATATTTTCTTCACTGCCTATCTATTAGTAATATATCTATGGTTCTTACAAAATAATCTTAAGATTATTGTATATACTAAACAAAAATCAACAAAAATGCTATTTCCAAGCTAAAATTAAATAGAATAATGCAAAAAATACTTAAAAGTAAGTTAATTAGTGTACCATTTGATATTGTTCTCAGTTTCTTTTTGTATACATAGATAATAGATATGAGTGAATTAAATAGATTTCGATGTGCAGTGCAGTTCATGATTGCACGCCTACAACAGGTGATGAGGCAAGCTTCAAAAGATAATAATTAAAAAAAAAAATTTCAAACAATCAATGTTTTCCTACTTTACTATTCTAAGCAGCACCTTAAAATCCTCTTATAATAATTTTAAAACAACTAAAACCTTTATTTCTGTTTTGATTAAACTTATTGATTGCCTTTTGTCTTAATTATACTTAAAATAAAATTTCCCTTCCTTGTTTACATACACAAATCGGTATATCAGATTTCTAATATCTAGACGTCATTGGGAATGAAATAGTTTTAAAAACCGACATTAGATTTCGCGTTTTGACTTTTAACATTGTCATTTGTAGTTTGAGCTATTATATTTTTGTTTTACTTTGATAGATATTCATTTTACCCATAGATATATTACTAATAGATGGGAAGTTAGTATAGTTGTTTCTTTTCTTTTAATGTATTCCTATCTTAAGTTAAAAAACAGATATGCATTTTATAATATGCATACATTTCGTTCAGTCAGCTGTTTATATTTATTAAAATAATGTAAAGCAGTTTCTAATAACTACTTTCATTCAAAAATTGACTGAAAATATTTTCTTCATTGCCTATCTTGGATAGGGTCTAGGGCCTAAGGGTAATATATTTATGATTTTACCTCTTTGATTATTGAGTGAAATAATATAGCGTTATAGCGAACAATAACGATGAGAAGAGCAGAGAAACGAATTTTTTTTTTGTTTATCAATGAATTTTAAGAATAGACTAAATTTAGGAATTTTGTAAAAAGAAAAATAGATATTTAATATGTACAACTAAAATCCCGTACATCGTGTATAAAGTTGAATATTTGTTGAGAAATAAAATTAAATACATATGTACTTAATGAGAAAAGTAAAATAATATCTCAAAAATTTGGTTTAAAAACACAATTCATTTTTATTTTATATTTTTAAGAAAGGGAAAAAGCCGAACAAATTAGAAATTTAATAAAATAAAATAAATAAAAAGATAAATTAGAGTAAAATTATAATTTTATATCTACTTATTTATACATATGTATGTAAATATTGAAAGTCTAATTTACTAAAAATTTGTTGGGAAATTGTTGTGATTGAATAATTTTGTATTAATTTATTAATTTTTATTCATTCATATAATTTTTATTAGATAATAATTTTTGATTTACTCACTTAGCCTCCTTTTTTAATAAAAGGACAATCAAATCAATCGAGACAAAAATTTTATTTTGTTATCATAACATTTACCATTTTTATCAAACTACCTGCAATATTTCTTTGATTTTTTTGTAACATCGAATCATAATAGAAATATTTAATATATATAACACAAATTAAAAATTTTTGTTTTGTTTTATATAGTGAACTAGCATCGGAGTACATACATAGTTATAAGTTGCAAGAAGCCCCCGTATCTTGCAAACTAGAAGTCGCACCGACATGATTTAAAAAAGGTACTCCTTGATTTTGTTGTAGAATTAAAATATAGAAAAAACAAGTGTTTGAAATTTTATTAAAAATAAAATTTAAGTACTGGCGAAATATTTTCTGGTATGGTTTGAACGTTGTCACATATATATTTTAGTTAATACATAAATAGACATCTTATTGAACGGTTATTTTCGAATATTTCTATTTTCAGCAATCAGATTTCTAATTCTTAACAAATTTTTAAGAAAAAAAATATTTGATTTGAATGAAAAAAATGTAATATTATTGAATTTGTGATGCATAAATAATATACATATGTTATGTATCATAATATTAATTTTGATGTAAACTTCAACAAATAATTTTCTGAATTGCATGAAAATTATTTTGTACATTTATTATAAATTTTAAAAATCTACACTTAAATTTTATTCTTAAAAAAATTTCAAAAATACATACATATGTACTTGTTTTTTACTGGTTTACAATTCAATTCAATTTTTAAAATAAAAATACAAACCATTTTTTCATATTAGGTATATTACGTACATACCTCAATGGAATCAATGAATTTTTATTAGAATAATTACGAATACTCATTCCAATAATAGCAAATTTTTATATACAATGTCCATATTTTTTAGCTTTTATTTTTACATAATGTACTTTCATACACAATTTGTCTGTAACTCAAAAAACCTCATATCCATATGTACAATTTTCAATGTACATCATATACTTAATATTTACATATTATATTCACATTCATTCTTTACACAAAACAGAAAAGAAAAAAAAGAAACATAACAAAACAAAAAAATATGTAAAGAAATACTTAACACTACATATATAGCTACATAGCGTATATTGTATAGAAACATAAAAAACAAAATAAAACAAAAAATACGAATAGCCATAGACTATAGATACCTAACACTATGTATCTATAATAAATACATTTGTATATCATTCATATTCAAATTTCAAACTATATGTATAGCAATAGCATATATTGTATAGAAACCTAAAATTCGGAAAAAAAGAAAAAAGGAGGAAAACAAAGGCTCATATATATCGCAAAAAATAAAACGTTTTGACTTTAAGCCCGCCTAAAAAAATAGCTCCAAAAACTAGGGTGCCACTTTTTGGTACTTTTCTCATTTTTATTTTATTTTTAATTTCTATTACAGAATCGGGGACTAATCACTTTGGTCCGACATATGGTTAGCAAGATACGACGGCTTCTTGCAATTTATAAATATGTACTTTCATTTACTATTTTAAAATCAAACCTTTTTTTTAAATAATTTTAACTGACCGTATAATATGGGAAAATTTTCATTTGACAGTAAATTACTACCAACATAACAAAAATTTTCATCATGAGTCTTCGAGAATTACAAATTTAGGGTAAGTTCACATGGGATGCATGCATGATATTCCGAATCGAGATGCAAAAATTATTTTGGTTACATTTCGTGTATTCTTCGGTAATATTAACGAATATTTTGCACCCATAATACATACACTCGTTCACGCTGAAAATAGAAATGTTTGAAAATAACCGTTCAATAAAAGGTTTATTTACGAATTAATTGAAATATGTGGCAAAATTCAAAGAACACTAAAAAGATTTCGCCAGTCCTTAAATTTTATTTTTAATAAAATTTCAAACTTACTTGTTTTATAATTGTTGCCTTTTCACATCACATTAAATATGAATTTCAAGTACCTATGTATATGAAATATTCTGAGATATTTATTTGAGTTTATGAGATATTCTGAACTTGGAGTGATTTTTAGTTGATTATGTCATCAACTTTTTTGTTTAAAGTGTTTTTTCGACAATTTTCGTATTCAATATTTTTGTTTTTAATAAATCGACTCACATTCGAAATAAAAAAATTAAAGAAAGTTCTGATAAGTAAACTGCTTTGGGATTTTGAGATTTTGCAGTTTAGGCTTTTGTATTTAGGATTTCGTAGCCAAACCCAATAATTCATTTAAATTTTAAAATATTAAAAAAAACTGTTTTTTTAATTATTTACATAAAGTACACAAATATAATTATTATTATTAAATGAATTGTTGAAACATGAAATATTGAAATATATGAAACTTAACTCCATGTCAGTAAATAAAATATTAAATAAAAATTAAGTGTTAACTAATAATAATAAAAACATATTTTAAAACTTAAATAAGTAGATATACAATATTTTAAAATATTAAAACAATCAAAGACTTAATCTTTTTCAATGACTGTATCAAAATTATCAGAAATGTTTTACGAATTTTCTTGGCTTCCTTTTTCTAAACTGCCAAAACATTACTAAAAAATACGAACTGAAAGCAAAAACAGCAAAAAAGAAAAAATTCCAAATTTTATTTTGATATATAATTTATATACTTTTATTTAATGAAACTAAAAATATGAAAACTCTATGTATATTAATTTAAAATTTCTTACCTCATTCGCACGAAATTTTTAATAAATTTTAGGTTAAAGAGAGGTCGAGACTATATACTTTAAAATTTTGTATGCTTATATGGCTATAATCGAGACTCACATCAATTATCAGGCCATTAAGTGCAGAGAGCTTAATAAGCTTTAAAATTGAAAAAATTTGAAATTAATTCAAAAGTTTTCTGTCTTATAATACCTCCGATATTTTTAATTCAAATGAAATTAAATTTCTGAGAGAGTTGAAATGACTTATTGAATATAAAAAAAAAATATTAATTCATGTTAGAGTTAGTTGACGTGATCATATGATCATATTAGAATAATTCGGGTTAAAAGCTATATAGTGTATATAATTTCTGGTGCTACCATATTTAAAGACTAATTGATTTAAACTGTATTTTCAACATAGAAGATTTTAAAAACCTACATATTAAAAGAAACAGTTTTTCTGTGTGAGATTTGTACAATACGTTACCTAATAAAATTATTTTTTGAATACATAAAGTATTTAAAATATTAAAAAAGAATATTACAATATTAAAAAATACAACAAAAAAATTATTTTTTAAAATTTTTGGAACTGTTCTATCTTCTAATCAGTTGTAAATTAAAAAAAACTCAACTATTATGTAGATTAATGTTCTTGAATCTAATCAGAAAATCAAAAATTTTTTATTTTTTTTTAAAATGTTGAAACCAAAGTTTTTAAAAAAAATTTTTTTTAAATCATGCAAATGGTATGGTAATATTGTATTCATTTTAATATATGTACATAACACAAACATCACCATTCAAAAAAAAAAATTTAATATTATACGAGGACTTTAATAATTTCAAATTTGATACAGCAATAGATATTAAAAATTATAATTAGTAAATAAGTTTTATTTGAAAAAAGTAATAAAAAATAAAAGAAAACAGAGGTTATTTTAAAATATTTTCAATATAAGTATTATAATTTATCTATGTTTATGTTTTGTCATATAGTTTAATAATTTTATTATTTTTATATTTGATACATTTTCCACATATTTTTTGATACCTAGAAACTAAAACACGAAACTATATGTGTAGTGGAAGAAAGCACTAGCAAAAAAGAGACTGCATGTGGGGCAATGATTTTAAGAAAAAATTAATAGAATTTTTATTGAAATTTTTTGTTCTACTTGCTTTATCTATTGTGCTTGCTTTATCTATAAGTTTAAACTCGGTAACATGCAAACCGTGAACATACATGCTAGTATGAAAACAGCAACCATACGGTTGGATTTTTAAACATATGTTTTAGCTCGCGGTTCTTTTAGTCTTTTATGTTTTCTTGTTTCTTTTTTGTGAAATTATTTAAAAAAGTTTATTCAGTTCTTTAAGGTACGTTTGAATTTTGAAACGGTACTGTTGAGTTTGCTTTTTGTTTTCTTTTTATCTTCTCTTCTTTTTATTTGTTTTCGTTTGTGTCCGTTTCCGTTCTTTAGAAAAAAAGAAAACATCAAATAATGAGCAATTCAAATTACTGGTTGAAACAATGCAAAATAATCGTGAAGTTGCAAAATCACTTTGCAAAAATAAACACAAAGAGTAATAAATGAGTTTTGGGATAAGCTGTTTGCTTATTTGAATGCGTTGAGCTTTCCACGTAAAACAGCAAAAGAATGGAGAAAGGTACAGTTTGACATATTTAAACTAAAAGTAGCACAAGAAGTCGTTTCATCCTTTGTTCAGTCTTAATTAATGTAGGTTATGATGTAGGTTACATGTAGGATGTAGGTTTGAAAAAATAAATCGCGACTTTTCGTACCACATTTGCACGTCGATTCCAAATCTAATTTCCAGTCATTTAAATTTACTTTTTTACTAATATTTAAAACTAAATTAGAGAAATTTAAAATTAAATTGTCATCGCGTAAATTTTTATTACTCGTTTCTATTAAATTTACCGAGTAACTGGTGAAAATAGTTGGAACTGCATCTGGCATTAAACGCGACCTTTGATCATTATTTAATTTAAAACACGATTCTGAAAAATGTAATTTACATATGGAACTGTAGGCTGTTGGTTGCCAGTCTGATCTTTGTACAGCGCTTATCCATAAAGTTTTCAAAGGCTCTTTAACCGGAAATTTAAAAGTAGCGACAGATATCGTGCTATTATTATAATTGGATTTACATCCAAGAACCGAACATTTTCGACCCATTTTATGTAAGTAAATAATTAAAAAAAGCAATACAAGGCACTAAATAATTGAATTAATTTTTTTAAATATGAAATAAAATCTTTTAAAAATATTAATTCAATTGAAAAATTCAACTACAAAAATATGAGTACATAAAATAAAATATTATTAAAATTCAAAGATATTTAAAAAATAAAATAATAATTTATTAATTTTTTTCTAATACTTGTAAAAAAGTATTGCAATTCAAAATTTTAATTATAAAAAGAATATTTTAATTTATGTAAGTACATGAATATTTCATGTACAACGATTTTTTTTTAAACACTGTATAGAAAAAAACGAAAATGCTTACCTAGAATCTGGTACTTGTTTTCTCCGTTCCTTGAAAATATTGCTGAAAAATATGATTTGAAAGTTAATTTTTTTACT
Organism: Poecilobothrus nobilitatus; assembly: GCA_947095535.1. NCBI lineage: Eukaryota > Metazoa > Arthropoda > Insecta > Diptera > Dolichopodidae > Poecilobothrus > Poecilobothrus nobilitatus. The sequence continues at coordinate 123,807,016 of OX352772.1, read as the reverse complement.
GACATAAAGAGAAAACTTCAAACTTTATTTTTATATAAATTTTATAATTTTTGATTATAATTAAAAATATAAAAACTTAGTTTGAATTGAAATATACATACCAAATTTGCACCACAATTTATTATGAAGCTTTTAAATTATTAGGTTATGTTCACTAAAATTATTAAAATTGTGTACTCTCATTATGTTTTGAGAGTATTAAATGGCGGCGATATCAAATGGTAGAAAAAAACTGAAAATTTTATTTTGCTGAAAATATGTTGAAAATTTTGAGTTAAAAGCTGAAATTTTGATATGTTATAGAAAAATTTCCAAATTTTATTTTAATATAAAATCGGTATGTTTGGGTGAATATTTCATATCGAAAACTCGAAAAGAAAGTTGTTAAAAATGGGCATTTTTCTTAAACAAAAACAAAAAAAAAAAATTTTTATTAAATGTCATTTTTCAAAGCTTTTTCTCACAATACATTTACAATATGCACAAACACATTTAAGCATTTCAATGTCCAGGCCTTCTAAAAATTAATGTAGGTTATGACATAATACAAACATCATCATTCAAAAAAAAAAAAAAAACTCAAATATTATACGAGGACATTAATAATTACAAATTTGATATCCAGTTAGGTATAGACATTAAAGATTATAACTAGTTAATAAGTTTTATTTGAAAAAGTAATAAAAAATAAAAGAAAACAGAGGTTATTTTGAAAGTTTTTCAATATAAGTTTATATTTTCTCTATGTTTATGTTTTGCCTTATAGTTTAATAATTGTATTATTTTTATATTTGATACATATTTCACATATTTTTTGATACATAGAAACTATAATCGTGAAGTTGTAAAATCACTTTGCAAAAATAAAACACAAAGAGTAATGAGTTTTGGAATAAGCTGTCTGTTGATTTGAATGCGTTGAGCCTTCCACGTAAAACAGCAAAAGAATGGGGAAAGGTACAGTTTGACAAATATAAACTAAAAGTAGCACAAGAAGTTGTTTCATCCTTTCTTCAGTCTATTTACTTTCATGCTAAAATTTTTCTATTTAAACTATTTTATCAACAGATATGGACAGACTATAAAGCCTTTGTGAAAGTAAATTGAGGTCAGAATCGAGTGGAATCGAATGCTACAGGTGCTGGTCCAAACAAAATAATAAAATTGACCCAACAAGAGGAAGATGTTGCGGAAATTTTAAATTTGGCAGACACAATAGTTGGAGTTTCTGGAAGCATGTTCGTTTGCACTGCTAGTAGTGTTGACGTGCGACTTTAATAAACGATTTTTGTTTATTGAAAAAAAAAAATATTAAATAAAAAAACAATTATTTATTAATTTTACAAAACAACACTTTTATTTTAATTTCCACTTAGAATTCACAATATATTATTATGATGTAGATGTTTTGACTGATTTTACATTACTGAATTTTTAATATATTCTTATAATTAATTAAGGTAAATTTCTTAAGGTAGCATTTTGTTAATTAAGCATTATTTTATTTAAAAGCTTGTAATTGGAGTATTTGCATTAAAAATATTTTATTATGTAAAATATTTTATTTGATTGGAACATTAATGTTTCCCACATTTTGAATAACAGGAAGTGCTAAGTTAGCGTCTACAGCACTTATTTTGGAATGTACAGGTATACTATACATAACTTCTCCCCCGTTTGATTTGGAATTCTCCTAAATTCTTCTAATTAAAAATGTTTCTTTGAATTTTGTTTTTAGTGCAAATACCTCAATTATTACTATAGTAACAATTACAAAAATTATTACAATAGTTAAACCATATGATATGTTCTTATGGTAATACAATTTTTCAATACTGTTTAAATTATTTAAGTTTTCTATTACAATTTCATCAAATGTTAACTTATTTTTAAAATTATTAAAATCTTTATTTGAAGGGTAGTAAAATCTTTGATTTAAATTATCTTTTATATTTGAAAAATAGTGATCTAAAATTTTAATACTACAATTATTGAAATGAATTAATACATTATCTGTTATAGTTAAATTTCGTTTATCGTAAGTTTGATTTCAATATATTTTGTTTGCGTTTTTAATTAAAATAGTTTCTTCATCCATTTCAGTTAATTTGTTTGTTATTAAATTACAATTATTTTTATACATACAATGTTTGCTTATATTTAGTTCATTTAAAGTTTTTAACTTTTCATATTTATATACATGATTGTTATATTCCAAAACAATTTCCTGTTGATAATCAATTTCTCTTTTTTTATTTATTAGGAATTGGAACAATTGATATTAGTTGAATGGTTTTAATTTTCCTTGGTATTTTCATTGCTATTAATAGTGAATTTGATTGAAAACGAGCTAGCCCTAATTTTATATACTGTAACTTGTAAAAATTTATTTCTTGTATTGTTAAAATATTAGGATGAACTATACCGTGTTTAATAGAAGCTAAATGATCCTGAATAGTTTCTACTTTTTCTTTTATAAATTAAATTTTAAATAATAAATCTAAATATATATTTTGTTGAATTATAGGTGTTTCAATTTTATTAATTTGGTTTGAAATTAATATTCTATCACTTTCTATTATTGTTTTGAGTTTTTTAATTGTATTATAAAATTGATTGTTAATTTTTATTTGGTCATTATGTTGTGATATAATTTGGTCGTTATTGGAATTAATAGTTTATAAATATCTTTTAATGTTTTGACGGTCTTGATCGTCCATAGTACCGAATAACCATTTGGATGTTGTGCCAATAGCATTAATTAGTCTACGTCTATTTCTTTTAGCTGGTATTATAGTTTTTACTTTGTTTGTTAGATCGGCGATTTCAGTTTGTACAATAGTCTTTTGTTTATCGTCTAGTATTGCAGTTTTAATTGATATGTTATGTAGTAACGTTGATATTTCCATTGGATGAATGATATGAATGACGATGTCAGTTTGAGTTTTTAATTCAGTTTTATCTAAATTAATTTTAATAAATCCCGTATTTGATTTTATGTTATTAACTTCTAAAAAGTTTGATTTAACCTGAGAAATTGCTATAGTTATTATCATTATCATCATTAACATTTGGAGTCTCTGTAAATTTCAATGGTCTTTTAATATTAGATGTATGTATGTTAGTAAGTTTTAGTTTTTTAAATTTTGGTTGTTCTTTATACCGGACAGCTTTATAACTTTTCACGAAACCGGTTGATCGGGTCTTAACATAATCTCCTCTATTTGCATTTAGTTTTTCTATTTTTTTTGTTTTATTTCTTTCTAAAATTTCTTCAACTTTTATGGGTTCTATTTTATGATTATGTACGTTTGATGGGGTATTTTTAATACTAGAATTATATATTCTGACAGATTTTGTAACATTCTTTGAACTGATAGATTGTTATTAGTTTCTTCTATTATTCTGAATTTTTCAGCGATTGTGTTATGAAGTCATTCAACGTCACCGTTGCCTGTGTGGCTGTTAGATTTCGTTAAATGAAGTGAAATATTTTGTTCTTGTAAGAATTCGCGAATTTGAAATGTTTTAAATTCATTATCGGCTATTATTTTATTTTAGTTGAACTATCTGAAAGTTCTGATTAATTTTAATTGAACTACATTATATTTAGAATCTGAAAGTTCTGAGAATATTCCAATTTTTCCTTTATTAATAAATTTTTTGAATATTTCTCCTAATATATTAAAATCGTATTCGGCTATGTAAATAATTCTTTTACCTAAGATTGTTTCAATTTCATTTTTTTTGTTATTGGTTAAAATTATCTGTGTTTTATATTTGTTTACTATTTCTTCTTTAATTGGAAAATGGTTAAGTTGTTCCTCTTCTGCAGAGTGAACAGTAGCATAACAATGACTACTTTCATTTTCAATATTCAAATTTTCAAAAATTTGAGATTTTTTCTCATCACTCTCTCCCTCATTTAAATTAATGTTATCATTATGAATTCTACTAAGAAAATCTGCTACGCGATTTTTTTTTCCCTTTAAGTATTCTATTTTAAATTGGTATTTTCCTAATTGAAGAAGTCGCTTTTAGTGTCTAGATGTAAGGTCTTTGCCTCTATTTTTTTTTTTTGCCAAGGGAGGTGGGAATCTTCCAAAGACACCAAGAAGTCCCCCTTGGTAGTATCAGATTTTTACTGTCTAAACCCACCTCCTCTTTTAGCCAATATAATGGGATGAAACCCTTACCTGCGAACGCAGCATATTGGCTAGGGAGTAGGGATAGGAAAGGATAGGAAATGGATACGGAAACATTGAATTAGGAGTGGGACTGTAAGGAAACAATGAATCCGCCTATTATTATTACTATTTTGCTAATAGTGACTAAAGCCGTCACAACAGTTACAACATGTAGTAGTACTATATAGTAACTACATCAGGTAATTATTGAAGGCAACCTCCACTGTCACTGTTGCGGTTACTATTATTGCTATTAGTATTCTTATTAATATTATTATTATTTTACTACAGAGTCAGCGCCATCAGTGGATTACAACGTGCAGCAGTATATAACACCTTGCTTGCATGATATAACCAAAGATAGCTCCACTGTAGCAGCTATTATTATTATTACCTATTATTATTATAATTATTGTTATTATTACTATTACTATTATTATTATTATTACTATTATTATTTTTATTGTTATTATTGTTATTATTTATTATTTATTATGCAATAGTATATAACACCTTACTTGCATGATATAGCCAAAGATGGCTATTATTAATGTTATTTTTACTACTATTAATTATACGATATACATTATTACGATATAAAAGTACTACATATTTTTTATTTATGACCTGACCGGGGTTTGAACCCAAGACCCTTCGATTGAAAGGTTGGCGACTTAACCACTGCGCCATGGGTCAGATACTTTGCATGAAGATATTTAATTGATTGATGGTCAGTTAAAATTTTAATTTTTTTTTCATATAAATAAGACCTAAAATAATTAACAAACCACATTATTGCAAGAAATTCTTTGTCGGTTGCTGAATAGTTCTTCTCGTGGTTGTTCAATGTTCTTGAAGCAAAACACACAGGGCGTCCTTCCTGTGAGAGAACAGCACCCACCGCATAATTTGATGCGTCTGTTATTAATGTAAACATTTTTTCAAAATTACAATATTTTATAATTGGATGTGTTGTAATCAAAGTTTTTAATTTTTTAACTGCGTCTATGTAATTAGGGTCAATTATGTTAATTTTTGCGTCTTTCTTTAAATATTTGGTGATAGGTTGTGCTATTTTAGCGTAATCCTTCACAAATTTTTTATAGTAGCCTGTAAGTTCCAAAAAACTTTTGATTTGTTTAGTCGTTTTTGGTAATTCTAAATTTTGTATAATTTTAATTTTCTCTGGATTTGGTTTTAGTCTGTCACTTGTAAGGATATGTCCCAGAAACTTTGCCTCTTTTCTTAAAAAATTGCACTTGTCTATTTGTATTTTCAGATTTTTCTTTTCTAAAACTTTAAATATTTGTGAAATAGCGTAAATATGTTCTTTAGACTGATACTGAATATCAATATATCGTCCAGGTATACAACACAGTTTTTGTTTATAAAATCTCTTAAAATTTCATTCATTAAACATTGAAATGTCGCTGGGGCGTTTTATGCCCAAACGGCATTCTAATGAATTTATATAAACCGTGTGACAAACGCGGTTTTTTTCTATCCTCTTCCCTTATAAGGATGTAATGGTACTCCTTACCTAAATCAATTCTAGTAAAGTACTGGGCTTTTCCTAACTTGTCTAATATAGAATCTATATTAGGAAGCGGAAATTTATTATCCACAGTAACTTCGTTCAATTTTCTGTAATCAACTACTAAACGAAATTTATTTTTCTTTGAATTATCACAATTATCAAGGACTAGAATATTTAGAATTACTTTTACGAATTATACCTTGATCTTCCATTTGATTTGTCTCCTCACTTCTTCTTCATGTTGAGGGGGGGTATCTATAAATTTTCGAATTAATTGATTGTTCAGTTGTAGTTACTATTTCATGTTGTACTTCAGTTGTACTGGTCAATATGTCATCGTCTTTAAAAAATAATTTACTAAATCTTTTCATAATTTTTTCAATTTCTTTATATTCTTAAGATCAGGTAATTTAAATTTGGATCGATAGTTTCCAAAGCATATATTTCTTTTATATCATAAGGATTATTTAAAAATTTACTACATTTTTCATTAAAATAAATTATTTTTTCTTCTAGATTAATAACACTATTTAAGTTTTTTAATAAGTCAATACCGATTATAAATTTAGATTTTCTATTTGGAAGGTTTTTAACTTTCCATCTCACTAAAGCATTTGGTGGAAGATTAAATTCACTTGGTGCTCGAGTGTGAACTTCAAAATTAATTAAATCTTTTCCATTTATTGTAGAAAAAGCAATTGGTTTAATTTTAATTTTTTCAAAATCTTTTACAGTATCAGTGATTATACTAAAGCTTGATCTTGTATCAATCAAAGCTTTATTTTCTTTATTTTTAAAGGATAATTTAATAATAGGTAATTCATCCAAGGTTAGTTTGTAAAAAAATCTAAACTATTAGATTCTGGTATTGTATCATTTTGATTTTTTTGAATGTTATCTACCTCCATAGCTTCAAACTGTCTTTGTTTAAAGTCACTCTGTTCTAAGCGATTTTTGCCCGAGTTTTGTCTAGAGTTTCCTGACGTTTGATATGGCCTACGAAACTGACCCGAATTACTGTTATAATTGTTATTTTGAAAAGCTGTATTATTGTTATTATTATTCCTATTATATTGATTACCATTTTGGTAATTTGAACTATAATTGTTTTTATTTTTATTGTAATTATACCTATCGTTATAAGAACGTTTATTTTTGTACCTTTCGTTGTTGTTTAAATGATTATCACTAGATTTTTTAAATTCAAATATTTGATTTTTATTTTGTTTATTATTATTAAAATAATTATTATTTTATTATTACTATTATTATAATTATTAAATTGCTTTTTGAACTCTGGCCTAATTTTCTAAATTTCTATTACATCGTTTAAATTATTTTTTCCATAAATTTTTTCTAATAGAGTATCTTGACTCATTTCTTTTGATTGTATTTAATAAAAATGTATCTACATTACTTAAATCTATTAAATTATTATCATTAAAATAAATATTTAATTCTTCTGCTTTATTTTTTAGGGTTTGAGTATTAATTGCTAACTCACTTACCGAATTAACTTTTATACTGCCAATTCTTCTGTATAGCTCAGCTGGTTCCATATCCGGTTGGAATCTTCGTTTTAGATGTCGTTTTATTGATTCCCAGTTATCTGGATCTGGTAAACCGATCCTTTGCTTCGTCCTGAATTTTTTCATAGTAAATTATTTATTTATATTTTGGTACACTGGCATATAAATGTCCCAGGTAGCAAAGAATTCTGCTTCCTTTATGGAATGTAGGTTAAGACAACTAGTTTTTCTATACTTTTTTTTTTTTTAAATTTAATTTTAAATACTTTTTTTTTTAAATTTAATTTTTTTTGTTGTTTAATTTTTAATTTTAAATTATTTTTCTTTTCTATGTCGTTGTTAAGTTGAGTATTTGGTTGATTTTGTTTTCCTTTATATTTCCTTCCAGATTCCGTGAAAAGAGAGGAGTTCCTCTTATCACTATCGTTTGCTAGATGTGTTGGAGTATTTGCTATTGATGTTAGCGTTATGATTGCATTTTGTTAACGCATGGTTTATCGTAAGATGCTCGTTACAATAAGGGCAGGATGGACGATTTTGGCGTTCAAACAAGTATTTGTGAGATAACAGAGTGCACCCTAGTCTTACTAGTGTAAATTTAATTCCCAGCTGTCTGGATGTTAGTATTATTTGTCCCTTGTCTTTATTCACGTCGGTATGTTGTTTAGTGAATGATGTAGATTTCTCTCAATTTTCTTTTGACTTTTCTGTTGTGTATTTACTGGTTTGTTTAAGGACTCGTGTTAAAGACGGAGCCCTTTCAGCGGTTAGTGGGGATCTGCGGGTTATTTTAGCTCCTTGATCTGCTAGTTCATTTCCCCTAATTCCAACATGACTTGGTACCCATATGATGTGCGTGTATTCTTTGTTTTTCTGTAAATGAATCCTGATTCTTTGTGCCATTATTTCATTGTTTTCTGTGTTTTGAATTGCTCTTATTGCACTTAGCTATCTGTATAAATTACGTACTTTTTTCTAGTGTTTAATTTTCTTTCTTTGGTAGTTTCGTGTATGACTTTCATTTCGGCCACATAGATAGGACATTCTGTTGCCAAAAGTGAGTTTTTTATTATTTAATATTTCTTTATAATGGCGTAACTTACTCCGTTTGCTGTTTTGGACGCAGTGTATATTTCATCCATATTCTTATATTTTACTCTTATGTCTCTAAATTTTTGCTTGTAGAATTCGGGAGAAGTTTTATCTTTTAAATAGCTTAGCAGTTCTGTATTTATACTCATATCCCAATCTGACCAGTGTGGGACCGATGGTATGTAACTGATGCTGTGTTTAGTGTCAATCCCTGCTTCTGCTAGCAAAGTTATACTTCTGCTTAGGTTCCGGATACTTTTTTTGCCTACGCCTTTTTCTTTTACTATTTTATTCAGAGGGTGTCCCGGCATGAAGAGGGCCTTTGCTGTGTTTTTCATGGACAATTGCCTGAATCGTTCTATAACCAAACGAAAATTAGCTTTGTGGTTTAGAGCTTTTATTCTAGTAGGCCTTAAGGCTCTTAAGGTAATCCTAGCAGTTTGGTTAATTACCTTCTGAAGTTTTTTCATGTTATAAGCTGTCGTTTGTCCGAAAATTGGTAAGCAGTAGTCCAATTTACCAAATTGTATAGCTTCCCTATACTATTTTGACTGCTATGTTCACTGGTGGCCCCATGTTTCTTCTGCAAATGTATTTGAGTAGGTTGTTGGCTTTGTTCATTTGAATTTTGAGTTCGCCTTTGTGGTGAGTGTATGATAAATTTTTGGAAATAGTTAAACCAAGTATTTTTACTTGTTCTTGATAATTTAATTGTATATCCTCTTGTAAAATTATTCCAGAATCACATAAACGTTTACGACAGATATGAAGTGCTTCTGTTTTTTCTGGAGCCAGTTTTCCTCCATTAGATGATATCCAATCATTGATAGTTTTGAATCCTTCTTTGATCGCATTATGTTTTTTTATATTATTTCCTGAAGTTTGCATTATGATGTTGTCTGCATATATGTAATGTTGCAAGTTTTTAACTTTTTGTAATTTTACACTCAGATCACTTATATATAAGTTTAATAGTTGTACCGACAAGGGAGAACCTTGCGGTATGCCGGTGTTTATTTCCTGTGCCTCGGAGAATTCTCCATTTACTTCCACAATTACTTTCCTATTGGTCAAAAACGATTTGACTGCGTTTGTTGTTTTTAATCCTGCATTCCATTTTGATAAGGACTTAAATATAGTTGGTAAGGGTACTTTGTCAAAGGCCTTTACCAAATCGCATGAAACGATATTGCAGTGTTGTTTTTTTTGAAGTTTTCCTTGACAAAGGTATGTGAGATGTTGGAGTAGTAACATTGTTCCTCTGTTTTTGCGAAATCCGTGAACGTTGTCTGTTAACTTTGCCTCAGCTAACCATTTGATTCTGTTAGAAATGATTTTTTCGAATAACTTGGACTGTGTCGTTAGTAGAGATATAAAGCGATAACTTTTGAAGAGGTTTGGATTTTTTGATTGTTTATGTAGCGGAATCAGAACTGCCAACCTCCACGCCTGGGGAACTTAGCCAGTCTTTTAAACGTAAATTCGTCTAGATGTTTTAACATATTGTAAGAGATGTTATTGATTCCAGGGGTGGGGCTTTTGAAATTTCGGAGGGTTGTTTTAATTTACTTTACTGTAATTTCTCTTTCCATTGTCTCCTATGTATTGAGAATTTTTTTCAATGTTTTGATTGACAGCGTTTACCATTTTATTTCTGCGATTTCTGTGTTATCCGTAATTAGAACTCCATTTTTTTCAATTATAATGTTTTTAAAAGAACTTTTTTTTGTAAGAATTTTGCTAGCCTTTTTCCAAGTGTCTGGTAGATTCTCTCCGTTTATGCTTTTAGCAAATTTTTCCCATTTTTTCCGCCTTGCTGAAGCATTGCATTTGTTTTTTTAAGTGATATAAATGTTTGCATGTCATATACCAAACTGGTTTATTGTTTTTCTTTATATTCGAAGTTCTTGGAATTGCTTTATTAGCTGCAGTTCGTTATTTTTGTAGCTTCTATTGCCTTGGTTATTTTTGTAGCTTCTTTGTTTATATTTGCAGATAATGGATTTATTTTTTCTATTTCGATCAGTCTTTGGAGGAAAATTTCCCAGTTCGCCTTGTCTTCCTTATATCTTGTTTTTGTTTTTACTTCTGCAGACTTTGAAAGCTGTTTTTTTGAAAATTTTCTTTGAAAGCGGGGAAAAAGCGGGGAAAAATTAATTATTAAATTAATTATTGGATGATGGTCGTATCCCTTTCGATTTTCTCCTGTTTTCCAATGCAGAGTGTATGCGATACTGTCGTGTGCTATTGTTAGGTCAATGCAAGACCTTCCTCCAGATGGGCTAATGTAAGTAGTGGAGCAGTCGTTCAAAATGAGCGTATGAGGATTATCTATAACCCAATCATCTATCACCCTGCCCCTAGCTGTAGTGATTTTGTGGCCCCACATTTGTCTTCTTGCAATTAGGTCGCCTACTATTATCCACGGTGTTTGAATTTGTGCAATGATAATATCTAGATGTTTATTTGTAATTATTGCTTTGTGATCGAAATAGCAGTTTACTATTGTTTTCATTACACCCTGGTAGTGAAAATAACACATACCTGAAGGTTGGTATTGATTTTTACCTCTTCGTAGTTTAGTTTTTTGTTTACAAGAAAGCCTACTTCCCTTACCTTATGAGGAGATACTGATAAGATTAGATTATAAAAGTAATTGTTCGGTAATATAGCTATATGGCTAATGTTGGTTTCCTATATCGCTATAATTAATGGATTATATATGTAAGATTTGTTAAAGTACGTTGTTGTAAGTTTAGAATTTGTTCGTTATTTGGGATTTCATTTTCAATATTAATTTGGGGTTGTGTATTGTTTTCTTTTTGTTTGTTCTTTTTTATCATGTGTATTTCGTGGTTTTGTGATTGTGCGTTTATTGAAGTAGCTTTGGTCTTGGTAATTTGATTTTGGTTATTTGTGATTGCGTTTTGCGCATTTGATCCAGATGGCCTAGCTTGACTTTGTGACGGGTGGTTTGAGTTTAAGTTTAGAGCTATGCAGTTAACGCAGGACATGTTTTGACATATGATTTCATTCTGGTTAATGTTATCTTTAGTTTGATCAATTCCACAACTGACACACTTGGGCGAGGTAGACTTGCACCATCTTACAGTGTAGTTAAGTTTATGGCATTGCTTACAACGTGATGGATTAGGGTAGTATTTCCGAACTTTTAGATTCGAAACTAAATTTGATTTCTTTTGCTGGTTCACGTTGATCAAAAGTGATGCATATTGAACCTGTGTAATTTTCACCAGAATGTTCAGCGGATGGTTTCTTTTGGTATCTATATATTTTCTCAATATTACATTCATATAATATTTCCTAGTCTTCCAATTGATTAATTCGCTAGCATAGATAGTCCCTTGCGATTGATTGAGGAAGTTAGCATATTCCTAATTGCTTTGTTCGGAAGTTTAACCTTCAAGGTTGAATTTGGTCGAATAATTTGTGGTAATTTGTTTAATAACTTGATTTAGGATTGTGATATTATAATCCTGGAGAACCTTCTTTTCTTCTAGTGCCTTCTTTTTAAACAATGAGTGGGCAAAACTGGGAAATTGATTTCGTCGTTATCAATAAGTGGGTCATTTCTTCTTCTTTTATTTTTTTTCATATTTTGGATTCCTCCATCTGTTGAAGATGCGACAATTCCAAAATAGTTTAAGCCCATCGGGGGCGGCCCCATTTTATAACCTTTCTGTTTTGTCTGTTTTGTTCTTACTTATTTTATTGGCTCTTGATAAAATAAAAAGAACTGTCCGTGTTGTAAGGAGAGAATACTTTGTTGCTGTAATAAATTTATTACAACAAGAAGTGAAGTATTCCTGTCTTAGTAAAAATGATTTAAGGTTTTTTACTTTAAAAAATTTAATCGTGCCAATTCATGGTATGGTTACCTTGTTGGCACCCTAAAAGGTCAAATTTCTGGCCTGCTGCCCTATATTTTCTTTACAAGTTAAATACAAAAATTTTGTTTGTTGCATTTTAATTTTTTTTTTTTTTGTAAACCATATTTTTTTTTTTTTTGTTTTTAAATAGATTTATACTTATATTTATTTAAATAATATTGTTTTTGATAAGCAAGAAATAATTTTTTTCTTTTTTGACGAAAAAATAAAAAAACACTTGTTCTCTGCTTGATAGCTAACAATGTACAGGTATATGAAGTTACTGTATTGTACTTGTATTTAAATTGAAATGCCTATATAGATTAAAAACTACTAAATTACTGCTGTCATAGTAAATTCATCTCACAGCTTGTCTTTTTATGTCTAAGTCCTGGATACCGGTTAAATAATATTTAACACTATTTATGAATGAATTTATTGTATTCACTATGTCCGTTAAATGTGGACATATAGCGAATTTCTTTAAGAATTTTTTCCTTGTTATTTTGTTGATTTTGTTGATTATTTGGATTATTTTGATTTTGTTCTGCTTGATGTTGACATAATAGCAGTTGTATAATAGCAGTTAGTCTCTCGACTTTCTGAGTTTGTATTAACAGTTGTTCTTGAAGTTGTTCCATTGATAATTGTTGGTGTTCTGGTTAAGCCATGTTGTTCCAATTGTTGTCGTAAATTTGTGAACGTTTTAGTTAAAATTTTAAAATTAGTTATTTTTTTATTTGTTTTTATTTTTGGTTTTAGAGTTCTTAATTTTTTTTTTAATGTTTTTCCGGACTGACCGTAAGAAAGTAAATAAATTATGAATGCACTAAAGTTTTTTAAATTAAAATTTATTTTGTTTTGTTATTTTTAATTGTATTCAAATTTGTATTAATTAAATTTTTATGTAGTATTTGAATCACTGGATTTCACTTTTTTATTTCAATTGTTTTGTACAATCCTACCGACTGCGCCACTTTAATAAATGATATTTGTTTATTTAAAGAAAAAATATTAAATAAAAAAACAGTTATTTATTAATTTTACTAAACAACACTTTTATTTTAATTTCCACTTAGAATTCACAATATATTATTATGATGTAGATGTTTTGGCTGATTTTACATGACTGAATTTTTAATATATTCTTATAAAATTGCTTAAGGTAGCATTTTGTTAGGTTGGTTGGTTTACGTGGCTGGTGCTGTCAACCATGACAAGACCACAATTAGCGCGTTAGCACAGTGTTGCTACCACCTCCGTGACCACAAGGCTAAAATTTAGGCTATAACGGATTTAGTTTCAGATCCATTTGGCGGCATTCAGGAAACTTACCATATCTACAGGTTGCTTAGTCGCTAGATCGCTGAGATCGTTAAATTCATGGCTACCCAGAGCCCTTCTTCTAGCCCTGGCCAGCGCCGGGCATTTACACGTGAAGTGTATAATAGTTTCTTTCTCATTCTGTTCACCACAACTACGGCATGATGTGTTGAATGGAATACCTAATCTGGCCGCATGTTCGCCAATTGGCCAGTGTCCCGTGAAGACACCTATTGCTCTGGCTATGTACCTCCGAGATAGTTTCAATAGGTTGTCCGTTCTTTTGTTGTCGTACGTCGGCCATATTTTCTTGGTCGTACGGCATGAGGTTAATTCTTTCCACCTTCTTTTCGCTAGGGATAAAAAGTGTAGAAAGATATCTCTTTTAACGCTGTTTAGTGGTGGATCCACCTGTTCTTCCAGTGAAGCATTCAGATTGGAACCCCTCCTTGCTAATTCATCAGCATGTTCATTTCCTGTGATGTTCCTATGTCCCGGAACCCACAGTAATGTAACATTGTATTGATAGCTTATATTCTTAAGCTCGTCAGAGCATTTTCTGACAAGCTTGGATGTTATCATCGCAGAGTTAAGAACCGCGATTGCTGCTTGGCTGTCAGTGACAATGGCAATGCTTCCCCCCAGAGAAGTATTGCTCCTAAGTATTTGGCATGCTTTCCAGATTCCTAGCATTTCAGCTTGAAATACACTGGATTTATTGAGAAGTCTGAAAGCATATTCTATTTTGAGTTTTTCTGAATAGACACCAGCACCGACACCGCAGTCCATTTTAGACCCATCAGTGAAGAGTGTGATGTCTACTTCACCCAAAGGGTTTCCTTGTCTCCATTCTCTTCTTGATGGAATCTTCACTTTTGAAATTCTTGACAATTTCCAAACTTGGAATAGTGTAGTCTGTGGAATCTGGCAAATCCCAAGCTGTCGAGCTTAGAATACTGCTATGTCCATAAGGTTTTGTGCGCCAGTGCCCATTTTTTTTGAGTCTGACCGCACTACAACAGGCTAGAAATTTTATATGGAGGTCAACGGGGAGGAGATAAAGAAGTGCATCTAGGGCATTACTTGGTGTCGATCTCAACGCGCCCGTAATGCTTATACATGCACCTCTCTGTATCTTACCTATGTCTATGTCTAGAAAGGTAGCTAATGTATATTCCTTATACTGAAACGATTGCTCCACGCCCCGCACTAGTTCACTCAGTGCAGTCTCTGTTGACTTGCCCTTACAATAGGCATGTTGGTACTTACATAGCAGAGTACTATCTAGTACTCTTCTAAGCTCTAACTCGAGTGTTCTTTCGAGAGTTTTCAATAAAAAGGATGATAGACTGATCAGTTTAAAATCTTTAGCGGTTTCATGCCCCCTTTTACCAGCCTTTGGTATAAAGATCACATTCACCCGCCTCCATTGCAGGGGAATATGACCAAAAGTGAGGCTGCTTCTGAACAGCTTAGTAATTAATGGAACTACAAGCCCCTTCATTTCTTGCAGCATTTTAGGAAAAATACCGTCTAATCCTGCGGCTTTGTATGGGGCGAAGTTATCAATTGCCCAGGCAACCTTTTCCTCCGTTATAACTGAGTTAATCCATTCGTCAGGGCCACTTCGGACTCTAGTGTCAACCGCTTGGTTAATCACATGAGCATCCTCAATGCACCTTGGAAAATGGGTAGACACTAAAAGATCTAGGGTTTCAGCGGCTGAATCAGTCCAATTCCCTTCCGCAGTTCTCAGGAAGGAAGGATTGGAGTGTTCTCTAGATAAAACTCTGCTAAGTCTAGCTGAGTCTCTAGTACTTTCAATTGATTCACAATATTCCTTCCATGATTGGGTTTTAGCCAGTCGGATTGCTCTCTTATATTCCCTAAGTTGGTCCTTATAGAGTTGCCATTTATTCTGCCTGTAGCAGATATTGTAGGCGTCTCTAGTCTCCTTTCTTAGGTTACTTAAGTTATCATTCCACCAGATCGGGTATGTCATTTTATTACGCTTGATAGGACATGCCACTTTGAATGAGACCTCCATGGCCCTTGTAAACATGTCAGTTCTCTTTTCTAACTCGTTTTCAGTTGCAATATCTGAGTTAGCTATTACTAAAAGTTTTTTTCTGGCTATTTTTCTGAATTTCCTCCAGTCGGTAGCCCTGGGGTTTCTGTAGGGCTTGGGATTTTCAGGCTTAATATTGATATTGAAGAGAATCCAATTGTGGTCTGAAAAGGACCTTTTCTCGGATACTCTCCGTTTCTGTATATTTAGGGTTTCGTCATTACTAATGCATGTAATATCTAACACATCTGCCCAACCTGGAAAACTATCCGTGCTTGGAAATATGAAAGTGGGGTTACTGCCCCGGTTGCATATATTTCGATTACTATTTAAAATAAAATCAAATAATGACTCACCTCGTTCATTCGTTTCCGAGCTACCCCATAGGGTGTGCCGAGCATTAGCATCACAGCCTGGGATCAATTTGCCATCTGTGGCAACTACCAACTGCTGGAAGCGGGGCGGTGGAGTAGGTTCGTCAAGTGACATGTACACGGAATTTATATACACGCTCACATTGTTCCTCATCTCCAGTTTGACAACTGTCAAATCTTCGTAACTAATATTAGAACAGAGATGTGCACTTATATGTTTTTTAACTAGAATACAAGTTCTTGGCTTACCTATTTCTAAATCTACATTCTTGTGGAATAGATTATAGTTACAGGTGTTTAACCCTCTAATCTTAGAGGCGTTAATCCATGGCTCTTTTATGAGGGCTATATCTAAGTCCTCCTCACCTAGGAGAACTAGCAGATTATCCGAGGCGCACTTCGAGTGCCTTAAGTTAATCTGCACCACCCGCATCGCTTACCTCACAACGAGCTGCTGTAGACTCCTTGTCTTTTGCCAAGTCTCCCAGCAGCCCGCTTGCTTCGTCCAGGTCGTCTATTTCTGGACTCCATGGCTTGAATATTTTTAGTTTGGTATGCCTTATACCAAATCTCAGTTTGTTCCTCATCTTCTCCAGAGGACCCAGACTTTCCTCACTGATAAGAAGGAGAAACGATATATTGTTTTTCTGCAGTTCATCTGACGATTTCTCCTTCGTTATCACCGACCAGTTCGCCATTGGAACCGTCGGGTTATTTTTATTTTTATTTTATTAAACAAAACCAAAACAAGGTCGTTACAAAAAAAATTCTTAAATTAATGCTTATAATTAAAATTAAACAAAACAATGACTTAAAACTAAATTTATAATAACTTAAATCATAAAAAAAGTAAATTTATTATTATTATTGTTATCATGAATTTTTTATTCAAACTACAATAACAACTTCATTTTAACAAAAAAATTGAAATATGATATTAGTACAGATATGTACATACATATAATGACAATCAATTTAACATTTTATGTAAAAAAATGTAAATAAATATCTTACTATTACGTAGAAGTAAAATTAAAAAAAAAATGAATATTTTTATTAAAATGTACAAAAAAAAATGATTTACATAAAAAACATTAGTTGTATTATAATGCAATACAATAAATGTGCTATTGTTAAAATTATATCATAATTAAAAAAAAAAAATTTTTTTTTTGCTTAAGTAGAATTAATTGTCTAAGGTCATTAAATTGGAAAAATGCAGTTGTACAATGTGTTTGAAAGTATTTCTGGAGATAGATGTAGAATAGAGATGACTAATTTTGTTAAAAGTAGTACAACATCTATTGATGGGTTCATTTCTACCGTACTCTGTATTATGTTTGTAGTCCATTAAAAATTTAGTATTTATAGTTTGCCTAACACTATCGTTAAGTCTAAATTTGTTGTTAAGAGATTGGATATAAATACTATTATTCAAAATATCAAAAGATGACAACTAGACAACTAGCATGATGACAATAGTTGTCTACGTAAAGATAAAGAAAGCAAGTTTAATGTATTAAGTCTTGTAGTGTAACTAGGTAGATTAGCAAAATCAAAAGGGTTATATTGATTCCTTAATGCAAATAAAAGAAATTACTTTTGAACTGATTCGATTCTATTGGAATGAACTGCAAAGGCTGGATCCCACACAATGTTACTGTATTCTAAGATAGATCGAACTAGCGAACAATAAAGAGATTTAGTCACAGCTAAGTTGCTAAATTCTTTAGCTCTTCTCTTAATGAAACCTAACATTTTATTAGCCTTTGAAACTATTAGATCATAGTGAAGATTATAATTAAGTTTATTATCGAGAAGAATTCCTAAATCAGTAATGCTAAAAACCCTTTCAAGAGTTACATTATCTATTTTGTAGTCATATATTAAAGAAGACCGTTTACGTGTAAAGCTTATAACCTTGCATTTCTGTATGTTGAGTTCTAATTTATTTAACGTGCACCAAGCTTGTAACACTGATAAGCTTGATTGAAGTTTAGCTGCATCAGAATTATCTTTAACCACTTGATATATTTTTAGGTCATCAGTAAACGAAATGTGAGGTATATTGCTTAGATATTCCGAAAGATCTGAAATAAAAATATTAAACAGAAGCGGGCCTTGCCTTGCGGTGCACCGGAAGTGACCCCGATGGTGTTGGATAATACACCACGAAATTTAACATTTTGAGTTCTTTCTATAAGATAAGAATTAAGCCACTCAAGAAATGAACCCGAAATGCAAAAAGTTGATAGTTTGTTTAGCAAAGTGAAGTGATCTACACGATCGAAAGCTTTGCTAAAATCAGTGTAAATTGCATCAACTTGGTACCCTTTCTCCATTTGATTCAGGATTTCAGATGTATAAAACATCAGGTTCGTAGTAGTTGAACGACCTTTTCTGAAACCATATTGCTGTTCATTTAGTTTTGCATTTATGATAGGAGTAATTCTATCAACGACAATTTTTTCAAATAATTTAGGTATAGTCGAAAGGATTGCTATACCTCGATAATTTTCCACCGATGCTCTATCCCCTTTTTTAAAAATAGGTGTTAAGTGGGAGGATTTCCACATTTGTGGGAAAATCCCAATTGAAAGTGACTTATTGAAAATAAAATGAAGAGGGAAGATTAGACTGTGAGAGCAATTATGTAAAAAGATTGGAGGAATTAAGTCCGGACCAGTACCCTTTTTTATATCAAGGCTCAAAATTGCTTCAAGAATATCATTTTCAGAAAGATACACCTCTGTAAATAGCAAATTTTAGCTATTAGATAAGGAATTAGTCGATGTGGTAACTGGTGCTGTTGGGCGATAAACTTGTTGAAAATGATCAGAAAAGAAATTGCAAATTTCTTTTGGTCAATCAGAAACCACATTGTTTTTTGATATCATTGAATTGGGATATCCAAATAATTTCCGTTTAGTGTTAACAAAATCAAAAAATTTTTTAGGATCAGTAACAAGTTTGTTGCCAATATCCGTGACATAGTTTTCATATGCTGCATTGGCTTTTTGTTTAAATTCAATTGCAAGTTCCTTATACATATTCAATAAGCCGTCGCATGGTGCTTGATGATGTTTAAGTTTTTTGTATATTTTATTGCGCCGATTTCTCAAGTTCCTAAGATCTCTATCTAACCATGGTTCTGTTGTTTTATGCTTTCTGCGAATTTTA
The DNA here is from genome assembly GCA_947095535.1 of Poecilobothrus nobilitatus. Classification (NCBI taxonomy): domain Eukaryota; kingdom Metazoa; phylum Arthropoda; class Insecta; order Diptera; family Dolichopodidae; genus Poecilobothrus; species Poecilobothrus nobilitatus. The sequence goes on along the minus strand of OX352772.1, from coordinate 123,787,836 downwards.
GGAACAAAGGCATCACTAATTTGAAACAGGTTTGAGTAAAAGATAGAGATTAGTAAATTGATATCCTGTTGTACTAACAATTCGTCCCATACGATTAATGACAAAGCATTATTAATACTTTGATAGTCAGCGTTAAAAAAATCATATACAATTTCATTATTGTAAGATTTGGCCAAGAGTGGGATAGAAGTGGAGAACTCGAAAATAAGTGCGTTATGATGAGCAGAGTTGGTAAAGAGATTATCAACATCATCAGCGAGTTTAACCGACACTCTATCATATGCATTTGAAAATGCAAGATCTAACCACTTATTATTACTATTAGGATAACTGATAATTTGTTGTAAATCGTTACCGTTATGCATGCGGAGACACTCGAGGAGCTTTTTCCCGCTTATTTCCATCCTGGGCAACCAGATAGGGGCTCTAGGTCTCCTAGGGATTTCGCTAGCTGGGATTATTCCAATTTTGGCTTCCTCCCAAGCATTGCCAATCTTAGCAATGCTTTTGCTAAAGAAATCCAAGGAGAACTGATCCTCGCATCTGATTACCCTGTAGCCCCTGACTACGTCGGATGAATCAAAGCAAGGGAGTTGTCCCCCTGCACCTCCTAGGATGAACTCATTGATGATCTCGGAAAGTTTCGCCTCAAGCTTGATCCACAGATCATTGGAAACTTTCCTGTCACTGGCTCTCTCGTTGACAACTGCAACACATAAAATGTCTTTTACAATATCGTTGTAATTTTTATGTGCTACAGTTTTCGAACTGCTATGTAGATTCATCCTAGGCACCTTAGTTCTCTCTACGCCGGGACTGGTCCCATCCATCCACCTATTCCTTTTTGACGAATCTTTTCCGGAATTGTGCGATTCAAACAGTCACACAAGCTCGCTATATTTCTTTTTATCTTCTGGATCCCTTTCATTAACAATACCTTTGGCTTCGTTCTGGGCTATCTTGCCCAATATAAACTTAGCTTTCTGGTATTGTTTCTTCAAAGCCGATCCAGAGCTTCTATTTGATTTCTTTTTAATGGTGGCAATACTATGACTGGTATAACCACTACTATTTGAACCTGATGGCTTTGGAGCACTATGACAGGTGCTTCCTCCACCAACAGGCACTAAAACTTTTGCAGGACCTTGGCTGAGTCCTGGTTTCGTTGCTGAAGGGGTACTCTGGCTAGTACCGATAATAGTCTCCTGACTGGAGGCAAGTAACTCATCTTCAGAAGATGAGTTGATGTTTGTTTGTTTTTTCTTTTTTAAATTTTACATTTTGTTCCCACTAGTTTGGCGAGAAAGGACGGTCGACATATGCAGAGCTCCCATACATATGCAAGGCTACTTACAATGGGGTGGCGCCTGATGCCCCAAGGAGACCGTTAGCGATACCATCTTTATACACTTGGTACCATTCAGCCCTCGGCACGGTTTACTTTCACACCTTGGCTTAAGTGTACACCTAAAATCAGCCGAATATCTGTCTCCAAAAACAACATCTAGTTTGAGGATGGCAGGTAACGTTGCCCGGGTACACCGCTTGGAGGAGTATAGGTGATTAACTGTACCCAGCATTTCGTTAATTAAGCATTATTTTATTTAAAAGCTTGTAATTGGAGTATTTGCATTAAAAATATTGCATTATGTAAAATATTTTATTTGATTGGAACATTAATATTTCCCACATTTTGAATAACAGGAAGTGCTGAGTAGTGTCTACAGCACTTATTTTAGAATGTACAGTTAGACTATACATAACTTGCGTGATGTAATTGACGATGCAGATATTATAATTAAAGAAATAGTTGAATCGATTGAACCAATTTCACCAGTTCAACCAATTACGTCGGTACCAGAACCGATCACTCCAAGGAGAAAGAAGTACTTCTACAGATGCTGTTAATAAACGTATAGAAATGCAGGAAAAATTTTAAGACATTATTAATGTTAAGCTAGATTGAGCAGATGCGAAGATTGAAGAAATGTGCGCCGTAATCAAAAGTAGGGCATTAGAAAAAAAAAATGGCATTAAAAGAACTGAAAATATAAGAAAGAATTTTCGAAGAAAATGAGAAAAGTGAAATATTAAAAACTGAAAAAATTAAGTTTGCAAAAGACTAATAGAAAAGCAAATTTTGATGCTTAATAGTGCTACTATTGTAATTAAAATATTATTTTATTATGGTTGGTTGGTTGGTGTGGGTGGCTGGCCACCGCCGCTCATGACGGTGACCCCAATTAGCGCGTTAGCACCGTTTTGCTACCACTTCCGTGATCCAAAGGCTTATAATAGGGCTATATTAGTTTAATTTTAAATCCCTTTTGTCGTTAAGAAACCTTACCATTTCTGCAGGTTGCTTAACCGCTGGATCACTAAGGTCGTTGAGTTGATGGCTACCCAGAATAGCTCTTCTGGCCCTCGCCAGCGCTGGGCACTTACAGGTGAAGTGTGTAATGGATTCTTTCTCATTCTGTTCACCACAGCTGCGACATGATGAATTGAATGGGATACCTAGTCTGGCCGCATGTTCACCAATTGGTCAGTCGCCCGTGAATATACCTATTGTTCTGGCTATGTTCCGGTGGGATAGCTTCAATAGATTTTCGGTTCGTTTTTTATCATACGATGGCCAGACTTTCCTTGCTGTAGAACATGTGGGTAGTTCATCCCACCTTCTATTTACTAAGAACAAAAAGTGGAGGAAGATATCTCTCTTAACGCTGTTAAACGAGGGCTCTACGTGTTTCGTCAGTGAAGCATTTAGGCTCTAACCCCTCCTTGGTAACTCATCAGCATGTTCATTTCTTGTGATGTTCCTATGTCCCGGAATCCACAGTAATGTAACATTGAATTGATTACTTACATTCTTAAGCTCGTCAAAGCATTTACTGACGAGCTTAGATGTTATTATTGCAGAGTTTAGAGCCGCAATTGCTGCTTGGCTGTCCGTAACTATTGCAATGATTCCTCCCAGAGAAGAATTGTTCCCTACTATTTGGCATGCTCCTAGCATTTCAGCTCGAAATACACTAGCTCTATCTGGAAGGCGGAAAGCATGTTCTATTTTTGTGATTCTGAATAGACACCCACACCAAAACCACACTCCATCTTTGAACCATCAGTGAAGAGTGCGGAGTTAATTTCTCCCAAGGGATTTCCCTGTTTCCATTCCCTTGTTGATGGAATCTTGACTTTATAGTTCTTTATAATTTTCAAACTTGGCATTACGTAGTCTGTGGAATCTGGCAGATCATGATATATCGAGCTTAGAATATTGCTGTGTGCATAGGGTTTTGCACGCCAATATCCATTCTCTCGAAGTTTGATTGCACTACAACAGGCTAGAGATTTAATATGATAGTCTGCCGGAAAAAGGTATAGAAGTGCATCCAGTGCATTAATTAGCGTTGACCTTAACGCACCCGTAATACTTGCATATGCACCCCTCTCTATTCTACCAAGCTTGGTTCAAATATACTCCTTCTCCAGAGCTGGCCATCACACTAGTGATTCGTAGGTAAGGATGGGGCGTACTATAGCTGTGTACATCCATAAATCCATTCTTGGCTTTAATCCCCATTTTTTACCTAACATTTTCCTACAAGAATACAGGGCTTCATAGGCCTTTTTGGCTCTTTCTTCGGTATTAGCTTTCCATTTCAATTTTGGGTCAAGTACCACTCCTAGGTATTTAACAATCGAGGCTAGATTCAGATACACATCATCCAATTTTGGCTTAGTGGGTCCGGAATCTTGGTTCTGGTTGTAAATAGCATTAGTTCTGTTTCACTCGGGTTGATGCATAGGCCACAACCATTGGCCCATCCACCAACCCTGGCTAAAGCTCTTTCCATAATTGCACTAATTATATCAAGATACTTTCCAGACTACTAGATCATCTGCGTATGCGTTGGCTTTGATTCCCTCATCCCGAAGGTCTTTAAGAATTCTGTTCATTACGAAAAGCCACAGTAGTGGTTATAGCACCCCACCCTGGGGTGTACCCCAGCTTACTCTACTAGTAATCTTATGGTTGCCGAGTTCCGACTGAATTTCTCTTGATTGCAACATATTAATAATCCACTGTCTAAGGGCTGTTTCTGCCCCTAGTTCTTCCAGTGAATACTGTATAGTCGATACATGAATATTGTTGAAGGCACCTTCTATGTTAACGAGAGTTTTCAATATGAAGGATGATAGACTTTTCGGTTTAAGTCCTCAGCGGTTTCATGACCTCTTTTTCCAACCTATGGTTTAAAGACCACCTTCACTTGCCTCCATAACAGGGAAATATGGCCTAGCGAAGGGCTACTTTTGAGTAGTTTGGCAATTAATCCAAACTTGCAACTTTGTAAGGAGAAAAATTATCAATTGCCCAGGCAACCTTTCCTCCGTTATAACTGAGTTGACCCATCAGGGCCTCTTCGGACCTTTGTGTCAACCGCTTAGTTGATCACATGAGCGTTTTTTGTGCACCCTGGAAAATGAGTAAGCACTAAAAGATCTAGGGTTTCAGCGGTTGAGTAAGTCCATGTCCCTCCACAGTTCTAAGGAAGGATGGATTGGAATGTTCTTTCGATAAGACTCTACTAAGTCAAGCTGAGTCCCTAGTTTTCTCTATGGATTCACAATAATCTTTCTGATTTTTAATCTGACCGTGTCTTGGCCAATCAGATTTCTCTCTTATATTTCGTAAGTTGGTCCTTGTAGAGTTGCCAATTATTCTGTTTGTAGCAGATGTTATAGGCATCTCTAGTTTCCTTCCTTAAGTTAGTTAAATCCTCATTCCACCAGACCGGTAATATTTTTTTGCTACGTTTTACAGGACATCACACCTTAAATGAGACCTCCATGGCTTTTGTAAACATGTCAGTCCTCTTTTCTAACTCATTTTCATGCACAATATCTGAGTTAGCTATTACCAAAAGTTTTTTTGTTGCTATATTTCTGAACTTTCTCCAGTTAGTAGCTCTAAGATTTCTATAGGGATGGAGATTTTCAGGCTTATGATTGACATTGAAGAGTATCCAGCTATGATCCGAAAAAGATCTCTTCTCGAATACTCTCAATTTTTCTATTTTTAGGGCTTCATCGGTACCTATTCATGTAATATCTATCACATCCGCCAAGCCCGAAAAACTATCCGAGCTTAGGAATGTGAATGTGGGGGTACTTCCCCTATTGAATATGTTAAGTTAAGCGTTTAGAATAAAATCGAACAATGACTCACCTCATTCATTTGTTTCCGAGCTTCCCCATATGGTATGGCGAGCATTAGCATCGCAGCCCACAATCAGCTTGCCATCTGTGACACTTACCAAATGCTGAAAGCGGAGCGATGGAGCGGGTTCATCATGTGGCATGTACACAGAACTTATGCACATGCTCACATCGTTCTTCATCTCCAGTTTGACAACTGTCAAATCTTCGTTGAAATTGAAATTAGAACAGAGATGTGCATTGATGTGTTTTTTTACCAGAATACAAGTTCTTGGCTTACCTTTTTCTTAACCTATATTCTTGTAGATCCTGATCCTGGAGGCGTTAACCCATAGCTCCTGAATGAGGGCTATGTCGAGGTCCTCCTCGCCAAGAAGGACCAGCAGATTATACGAGGCACACTTTGAGTGCTTTAGATTAATCTGCACCACCCACATCGTTTGTTACACTGGCTGCTTCTGCTGCTGACTCTTTGTCGATTGACATTTCTTCCAGCAGCCCGTTCACCTCGTCAAGGTAGTCTACGTCTGGACTACCTGACTTATATATTTTCAGTTTGGTATGGACGTATATCAAACCTTAGCTTGTTCCCTAGCTTCTCCAGAGGTTCGAAACTCTCTTCGCTGATAAGAAGGAGAAATTATTTACTGTTCTTCAATAGTTCTTCGGATGATTTCTCCTTTACTATCACTGATCAGTTCCCCATTGGAACCGTCGGATTAAAGGATTCGGAGGCACTCGAGAAGCTTCTCCTCGCTGCTGCTAAAGAAATCCAAAGAGAACTGATCCTCGCATCGGATTACCCTGTAGCGCCTGACTACTTCGGATGAGTCAAAGCACAGAAAAGTTCTCTAGCCCCTCCTAGAATATGCTCATTCACCATTTCGGACAACCTCACCTCAAGTTTAACCCACAGATCGCTTGATACTTTACGATCTGTGGCTTTTTCGTTGACAACTGCAACACATAAACTATCTTTTACAATATCATTGTCATTTTTATGTGTTGCAGTTTTCGAACTGCTATGGAGACTCGTTCTCGGCACCTTAGTTCTCTCTGTACCCGGACTGGGTATATCTTTCGACATATTTCTTTTCGAGGACGAGTCTTGACCTGAGTTGTGCGACTCATACGCTCGCACAACCTAGCTATATCGCTTTTTGTCCTCTAGATCCCTTTCGTGAAGAACACCTTTGGCTTCATTCTGGGCTATCTTGCCCAATATGAATTTAGCCTTCTGGTATTGTTTTCTGAAAGCGAATCCGAGGCATCTATTGATTTTGCTTTTTGTAGTGGGAGTACTGCTCTTAGTATTTCCACTACCACCAGCCCCTGATGGTTTTGGAGCACTTTGGCTAATGCTTCCTCCACCAACACTAGGCCCTAATGGTTTTGGAGCACTTTGGCTGGTGCTTCCTCCACCAACAGGGTTTAGCTGATTTTTCGAGGAACCCGGCTGGTTCCTGGTTTGATTTCTACAGGGGTACTATTACTGGTACCAATAATTCTCTCCTGGCTGGAGGCAAGTAACTCATCCTCAGAAGATGACTTTGTGTTTTTTTGATTTTTTTTTTTACTTTTCATTTTGTTCCCACGAGTATGGCGAGAAATAACGGTCGACATATGCAGAGCTCCCGTACATATGAAAGGCTAATTACAATGGGGTAGCGCCTGGTGCCCCAAGGAGACCGTTAGTGATACCACCTATATACACCTGGTACCATGCAGCCCTCGGCACGGTTTTCTTTCACACCTTGGCTTGAGTGTACATCTATAATTAGCCGTTCACCTGTATCTAAAAAATATTTAAGAATTTGAGGATGGCAGGTAACGTTCCCCGGGTACTGCGCTTGGAGGAGTATAGATGATTAACCGTACCCTACCGTATTTTGTTATACTTTTAATGTTTTTTGTAGGCCGTTTTAGTTTTTATTAATTTTTTGCCAAGAAGACTGTAAATAGTTTTAAGGAATTTAGTGATATTTTCTTGCCATAGAGGCACTTTTTTTTTTTTGTAAATATGTATATAGCTTAAAAAATATTAATTTTCTGCTAACAAGGCTACAAATAAGTTTAAGAAATTTTGTGATTTTGTTTTGCGTTGGAGGCATTTTTATTAAAAAAATTTTTAAAATTAAAAAATTTAACTGGTATTTAAGTATTGAATTTTTAGTAGACCAATCGAAAGAACCAATTGAAAGAACTTCAATAATATTTTCTTCCTTTTACATGATTTGAATTAAATATAATTTAATTTCTGTTTTCGGAAGGATTACGGTAAGATGTTAATAACCAAGGCTCCAATAAATAACCACTATCTCCTATAAGATATATCAATTTGTAATTAAGTACAATAAAATATAGTAATACAATTTAATAAAATTTTAATATAATTAATATAATACAATAAAAATAGTTCACTTGACTTACCCTATATTCTAATGTATTTATCTTCATCATTATATGCATTTTTAAAGTCTTTTTTTGCTTCACTTATATTTCAGATATGTGAGTCATGATTAGCTCCTTGATATCTACCGTCTACATTTCTTATTCGTATTTTATGATCACAAATCTAAATTAAATAAGATAATTATGTTAAAGTTTGAATATATAAGTTAAATATTTTTTTTGCGATTATTGCATTCATGCTATAATAGCGTTTTCTATTGTAGAAAAGGTGATTCTGTCCTTGGGTTGCAATATTTTCATATGAGTGCCTTCAATGCATATGACAGCCCTAGGAATTTGGCACTTTCCATAAAAATATTGATATTTTTGTTTCTACAATGCTATAAAATAATACTATAAAATAATAATAAAATTTTACAATACTATAAAATAATACTATAAAGTAAAAAATAATGTAAATTTTCTACAATACAATCTACAATATTATAAAATAATGCTATTACTATGGATTCAATCTACTTTTTTATTTTGCCGCGGTATACAATTTTTAATATCTCTTTTTTTAAAAATTTAATATCTTTTATTTTATTCTTTCTGTTGGCCTTTTTTTCTAGATTCCCCTTTTCGCCATACAGATGTGGGTACTTATTAATGGGTTCACTATGAAATTTTATTAATAATTGATAATTTTATCCTCTGTTTTGGCCTTTCTTTTATTATTATTTTATTATTATTATTTGTTTATATAATTTTTCTAGGTTCCCCTTTTCACCATACAGATGTGGGTACTTATTGACGGGTTCACTATGAAATTTTACTAATAATATTTTTATTCTTTCTTTAGAAAATTTTTCTAGATTCCCCTTTTCACCATACAGATGTGGGTACTTATTGACGGGTTCACTATAAAATTTTCTTACGTTCAATTTTTAATTTTTCAATGCGCTATTTATATTTTTTATATTAATTTATAATTCTTTTTGGTTTATTTTAAATTTTGTTATATTTCTTTTGGCCTTTTTTTCTAGATTCCCCTTTTCGCCATACAGATGTGGGTACTTATTAATTGGTTCACTATGAAATTTTATTAATAATTGATAATTTTATTCTCTGTTTTGGTCTTTCTTTTCTTATTATTATTTTTTTATATAATTTTTCTAGATTCCCCTTTTCGCCATACAGATGTGGGTACTTATTGAGTTCACTATAAAATTTTCTTATATTTAATTTTTCAATTCGCTATTTATATTTTATTATAATTTTTTTATATTTTTTTTGGCTTTTTATTTGATTATATCAATGGATGGTAGGATGTCTTACTTTCGGTAAATTAACCTTTCGCCATACATAAGTGGTTACTTGTTTTTGGAAATTTAGTTAATCTACCAACATTTTTTGTAAAACTTCTATTAAGTACTTTCGTAAAAAAAAAATTTTATTTTACTTAAAAATCGATTTTAATACAATTTTTTACTATTATTTTCTTTATTATTTACTTAATTTTTTAATAAAAAAAGCTTTGTTTTAATTTAAAAATTTAAATGTTTCTTTTCGTTTTTTTTTTAAATGTGCCCCATCAATTTTTTAACAATCCGTCTGTTATTTGATGATCTTGTTTTAATTGTCCCTTAGTTTTTAGTAGTTACATAAGTTGACTATGCTAGTGATATTCAACTCTTTTTCTTTTTATTGTTTTCGAATGTTACTTTTTGTTACACTTTTTTCCTTACATTTAAGTTTTAACCTTGTTTCTTTAATTTTAAGTCTTATCTTTTTTCTTTACATTTAAGTCTTAATTTTCCTTTTAAATCTTAACTTTTTATTAAATATAAGTCTTAACTTTTTTTCTTTAAATCTTAACTTTTACTTTCAAACTTTAAGTTTTACCTCTTTTTTTTTAAATCTTAACTTTTTCTTTAAAATTTTAAGTTTTAACTTTTTTACTTTAAAATTTTAAGTCTTAATTTTTATAACCTATCGGTACTATTTCTCCCGTTGTTATTATGCAAATATCGTTATCAGTAAAAAATCTTACACTGTGCCTAGAGCAGCCTCACTCTAGGTTGCAAAGTGGTAGTCTTGTAATACTGATCTTTGCTGATATCTCACCGAGCGGATTTATTTATTAACGAAGCGCGGTCCCTGGGCCCTTGGATAAACCCTTCGGTAAATCCTTGGGTCCCTGCACGGGCGCCAGTTAGTTTTGGAGCAGGGTTTTTAAAATAAACATTTTTTTTTGCAATTAATTTTCAAGAGTATAACCTCTTGGTTTTAATTACAAATCTTGAGTGTCTTACAATATTTTTTTGGTTCTATTTATATCTAGAATTTTTGTGAACAGATTTATCGTTTTAGTTTTTCTTGCTAAATTTACAATTTCATTTTTTATTATTTAATATTACAATTTCCTACCTAAACGGTAGTGCCCTAAAAACCTTTTTATTTATTTAACATATGGTTGTTTTTCCCATATTATTTTGCCATTTTTTTTTTACTATGGGAGGTGGGAATCTTCCAAAGACACGAAGAATTTCCCCCTTGGTAGTCTCAGATTCTTACTGACTAAACCCACCTCCCACCTCCAAACGCACCTCTAAACCCACCACCTCTTTAGCCAATATAATGGGATGAAACCCTTACCTGCGAACGCAGTATATTGGAGTAGGAGTAGGGATAAAGGAGCTAAGGAGTAGGGATAGGAAAGGATAGGGAATGGATACGGAAAAATTGAATTGGGAGTAGGACTGTAAGGAAACAATGAATCCGCCTATTATTATTACTATTTAGCTAACAGTGACTATAGTCGTTACAACAGTTTCAACATGTAGTAGTATATAACACCTTACTACATGAGATAATTATTGAAGGCAACCCCCACTGTATCTGTAGCGGCTGTTATTATTGGTATTAGTATTCTTATTAATATTATTATTATTTTACTACAGAGTCAGGGCCATACAACGTGCAGCAGTATATAACACCTTACTTGCTTAATACAACCAAAGACAGCTCCTACAGTGGAGCTATTATTATTACTATTGTTATTATTATTATAATTATTGTTATTATTACTATATTATTATTATTATTATTACTATTATTATTATTATTGTTATTATCACTATTACTATTATTATTACTATTATTATTATTATTACTATTATTATTAATGTTATTGTTATTATTATTATTATTACTACTATTAATTATACGATATACATTATTACGATATAAAAGTACTACATATTTTTTATTTATATGACCTGACCAAGACCCTTCGATTGAAAGGTTGGCGACTTAAGCACTGCGCCATAAGTCGGACATTGAATTTTTTACACATAACATATGGTCTTTTTTATTTTATCATTGGATTTTTTTATTACAACGTAAAAACCCTTACTTTTTTTTTTCCATAATTAGTCACAATATTCTTTTGTTTATTTTTTCTTAGATTCAATTTTTATTTTAATATCTACTTTTTACAATTAGTCATAATATTCTGATTTTGTTACCTTAAACCATTTTTTTATTTTATTTTTCTTTTAACATAGCATTGTTGTTGTTGTTAAATTTTAACAATTTTGTTTTCATTTCTTTTGTTTTTGTCTTTTACAATTGTATTAATGTTCAATATATTGTTTGCGTAATCAAAATATTTGAATAACATAATAATTCATATAGAATTTTATTTTAATTATAAAAGTGCTTACTAGTGTTTATTAAATAATATCCAAAATAATATTAGTCTTAAATTATTTATAAATTCAAGTTTAGGTTTGGTATTATGGAATAGTTACAAATGTTACAATATAATAATTAGGATAGTTTTTCTATAATTAGGTTAACAAGATTTATTGTTAACTTATATATGTACATATTTTGGAAAAAGGGACATTCCGAATGTATATGTGAGATTCTGCGGCTTAGTCAGCACTTAAAAAGGCGAAAAGAGACACCTGGAGACTATTCCGCGGAGATATAGAAAACGTCTCCGAGGTATTTAGACTAAGGAAAATCCTGTCGACAAACCCCAGGGTGCAATCTTATTAAAAAAGAGGATAACAGCTGGGCTACCACAAGCGAGGAGTCATTGGAATTACTTTTAAAAACCCATTTTCCTGAGTTTCACAAATAATTGCAAATAGCTTGTCTCCTGAATCCACCCTCTACTATCTCAGAGATAGTGGTTACAGGAGACAAACTACGATGGGCTATTGATAGTTTCAAGCCATTCAAGTCAAGCGTTCATACCCAAGGCCGGCAAAAGTAGTCACGTCTATTCGAAGGAGTTTCGGTCTATAAGCCTGTAATCCGTCCTTCTAAAGACCTTAGAAAGATTGATCATCACCCATATCCGTTGCAACTTAGATAAAAATCTGTTGTCAGCCTCTCAACATGCTTACTGTAAAGGGAAGTCAGTGGATACCGCACTTCACACCTCAACTAGCTCGAATAAAAAATTTCTAAATTTCAAATAGTATACTCTTGCAGCATACTCTTGTCAGTGGCAAGTTCCCAGACAGTCTCAGGAACGTTTTGCTACTTGCATTTAACACTTCAAGGGATAAAAACTGTAGGCTGTCAATAAATCCACAGCAAACCTAACTGGTCGCTTTTTCAAGAAAATATAAAATTTCCAAAATAAAGCTGCTTTCGTTGAGTGGGTCTTGCCTTTAGCGAAACGGCGAAATTTTTGGATCTAACTCGAGACAGGAAGTTAAGCTGGAAAGCTAACATCTCAGGAATACTAAGGCTGGCCTCCATACCACTCAATTAGTAGGGGTCCGTAATAAGACCCATCCTTATGTACGGAGTCCTAGTCCACAATACTACAAGGCAATCGATAAAGAGCGCAATCGCAAGACAATAGCTAGGGTTCAAATAGATTCCACACTATGTATTAGTGGCTCTTTATTAACAACTCCTTCTGCGGCATTAGACTTTATGCTTAATCTAATGCCTATAGAATATTATACCAAATTTGCAGCCGCAAACACAGCTGTAAGATTAAAAGCTACATCCCAGTAGATTAATTCACGAGAAGGTCACTCGGATATCATAAACCAATTCAAGTCTATTCCCGTTTTGGACTACACGGCCCCCACTTACTTTTCCCAGAAATCTCACCTAACGAGCATACCAAGCTGTAAGAGTTGGAACTCGAATGATCTTCGAAGGAGTATAATTCTACACGGATGGTTCAAAAATGGACAGCAGAGTAGGATGTGGGGTCTTCTCAGAAAATGTGAATACCTGTCATAATTTCCGACTACCAGACCATTAAAGCGTCTTCCAAGTGGAAATTATAGCAATCCAAGAAACCCTGACTCTACTGAATAGATGCGTTTTGACTGTAAAGTAAGTACGCATTCTGTCAGATAGTCAGACTGCGTTAAAATCTCTGGAAACAATATATGTAACCTCGAAGACTGTAATAAACTACCGAATACTTCTTAACGGAATGGCTAGATAGTTTAACATGCAGCTTTGCTGCGTACCAGGTAATCGAGGTATTCCGGGAAACTAAAAAGCTGATGAACTTGCACCATTTGGAACAACCTTAGAAGTCCTGTCGGACAAGGCAAGACTAGGGGTATCTCTTTCCACAAGCCAAACGTTACTTCGAAAGGTAATAACGGATATGGTAAATAACAGTAGATAGGTAGGCACTTGGGCCAGACAGGTCAGTAGGTCAAGGTCACCCGGAAGTAGGTCAAACTGTAATTAGGTCAGACAGGAGTAGGTTAACGACATAAAATTAGGTCAGACAGGCGGCGGCGACCGTCAGACAACTCTTGTTGTTTATAAGGATTGTATACTTGTTTTAAGTAATAGGTAAACATGGAAATAGTAAGAAAAAATATTTTTTTTATGCTTGCAAATTTTAAGAAAGAGTTTGTTGTTTTTTTCTTTCGTTTTTTTTTTATGAAGTATTTAAAGAAGAGGAAAGAAAAACCATTAATTAATTGTTATGTAAGAATGTTGAAAAAAAAAATAAGAAATCAAAAATATCTAACGTGGTACAGGTCTACTTCTTATTGATGCATACTTGGCTTAAGTAATAGGCGCATATGAAAAGTAGAAACAAAAAAATGGTTAATGAATGTTAAAGGAAAAAAATAAAAAAAGTTTAAACGTACAAGATAGAACAATTTTAAAAGGTACAACGCATCTTTAAAATTCATAAAGAAAAAGTGCAAACCTGTTTTTCTGTCTACATAATGATCAAACCATTGAAAAAAACTTATGCGTTTTTAGATGTACCTAACTATTTGTGTTGTTTTTTTTTTTTTTTCTACTTTAACTATTTAAAGAAGATAAAAGAAAAAAACTAATGATTATTGTCGGTGTGTCGTGTAAGATATTTTTTGTTTGTAAGAATGTTCAAAAAAAATATGAATGAAAAGAAGACAACCAGGAAATTAAAGCTGTGGAAGTACTTAACGACTAACATGTTGCTTAAGTGCATTGTATGTTGCATAATCTGCGAAGAATAAAAAAAGAAAAAAATTCAGGTTAATTGCATTTGTCACCTATTTTGAAAACAAGAATATAAAAATAAAACAGATTTATTCTGTGTTCAAGAAAAAAATATGAATAAAAAGTAAACAACAAGAAATCAAAAAAAATCTAACGTGGTACAGGTATACTTCTTGTTGATGTATACTTAGCTTGAGTAATAGGCGTATATGAAAAGAATAAGAAAAAATGCTTTATAAAATTTAAAGAGAAAAATGAAAACAGAACAAAAAGATGTGTAACTACGTTTCTTTAAAATTTTAAAACTAATTTTAAAAAAATTAAAAGAAAAAGTGCAAACTGGTTTTTAAATGTTACATAAAGATTCAACCTTGACAAAATTGATGCAATTTCGAGATGCTTTTATTTCTTCTTGTTATCTTTTTTCTATGAAGTATTTAAAGAAGAGGAAAGAAAAAAATTCTTAGTATCACCGTATAAGATTTTATTGTTATGTAAGAATGTTGAAAAAAAAAACAAAGGAATAAAAGCGATTCAAAATAAGTTACGAGTAATTGCTTTTTTTTAAAGTAACAAGCAAGACATTATGTATAAATTGTGTAAAAAGTTAAAAAATTGTTAATAGAGTGAAAATTCTAGGATTAGAAACGTTCGCGATTGGTTGTCTTAATAAAATAAAAATCGGAAATTAAAAAAAAGAAATTAAAATGAATACAGAAAAATTCACAATAAAATCAATAAAAGTAAAACGATTCAACATTTTTGGAAAAAAATTGAAGTTTATAATAAATGCAGTACCAGACAACAAAGATCCAATAGATTGGATTAAAACCGGTATTGAAGAATTATTCAGCAATTTACTTGAAAATGTTGATCCTATTGACAAAATTGGTGTCACTTTTGGATGCCAAAGTTTTCATGAACGTGGTCCAGCCTGGATCAATTTTAAAGAAGCAAAAGATCTTGACATTTCGGAAATTTGGGAAGTTATTTCAAAAATTTTTCAAAGCAACTCCGAAGGATTATTTACAGATACGTTCTGTATAAATGTTACATATATACGACTTCCAGCAGGAAGTGGAAGAGGAAAAAGATACAACAATTTTGAAGAAGAATGTAATAAAAGAAGAGGCATAATTTCAATCAAAAACAAAGATAATTTATGCTTACCACGTGCGTTAGTTGTTGCTATCTCATTCATAGCAAAATCAGTTGACTACTGTAAAATGCGAAAAGACACAGGTCGACTTCAGTTGAAAGCAGCATTACAATTAATAAGAAATTCAAATGTAAGCATCCCAGCAAAAGGAGCTAGTATCAGTGAGCTCAAAAAATTTCAACTGTACCTCTCTAAATATCAAATTGTAGTTTTTGATTTCAGAGGAAAAGGAAAATCAATTATTTTTCAAGGTGAAGAAGATAAGAAAAAAAGATTGAATTTGATATACGATGAAGGTCACTTCAATGTAATTACATCATTAACAGCAGCATTTAGTTGTGATTACTTTTGCCAAACATGTAATGTTCCGTATAACAATAGATTGTCTCACAGATGTAAACAGTCGTGTTTCTTTTGTAAATCATCTCCAGCATGTGACGTAAATTTTCCAAATATTAAATGTGATGTATGCAATCGAAGTTTTAAAGGTCAAACTTGTTTTGATAATCATAAAGCAACATCATCTACAAATAAAAAATCTATTTGTACTCTTATAAATTCCTGTACAAAATGCTTTAAAGTATACAGAACCGATGTAAATCATATATGCTATGGACATTTGTGTAAAAACTGTAATATAAATGTAGCTTCAGACCACCAATGCTTTATTACACCGTGTAAAGAATTAGCTGAAATTAAAAATATATTATATCTTTTCTACGATCTCGAAACAACTCAAGATGATATCATCGGGGAGAAACTTCATGAAGGTGTTGCAATAGGGGATATAATTAAACATCAGCCTGATTTATGTATTTTGTATTTTGTATATGTATTATGTATTGTAGATGCAATTTTTGTGGACTTCGAGCACATGCGTTGAAACAAAATCCAATACAAATGTTCTTAGAATATATACTCAACCAAAGAAAGATATTTCATAAAGTTGTAGTTATTGCACCTAACGGACAAGCATTTGATAATCAGTTTTTATTAAACTATATCTTAGAGAAAACCATCATCAAACCAAAACTAATTATGAGGGGAACAAAGATAATTTTAATGCTGTTAGATAACGTGAAATTTATTGATTCACTAAACTATTTTCCAATGCCGTTATCTAGTTTACCGAAAGCATTTGATTTGGATATAAATTTAAAAAAAGGATATTTTCCTCATATGTTTAATCGTGAAAATAATATAAAATATAATGGAAAGTTACCCGATCGGAAATATTACTGTTATAATTCAATGAGTGCATCAGAAAGAAAACAATTTCTTGAATGGTATGAAGAAAATAAAAACAAGTCTTTTAACCTCCAAAAGGAACTTGTAGAATATTGTATGAATGACGTAAAAATTTTGACAGCAGCCTGTATTAAATTCAGACAGCTATTTTTGGAAGAATGTAAGGTTGAGCCATTTTTAGAGGCCACTACAATTGCATCAGCGTGTAATTTGGTTTTTAGAAGGAATTTTTTAAAACCGTATACAATTGGACTTATACCTAAACAAGGATATCGCTTATCAGAAAACCAGTCAATCATTGCCATAAAATGGTTAATGTGGGAAGAAAAACGAAGAAAAATAAAAATTCAGCATAGTGGTAACGGAAAGGAAAAAGTAATTTTTGGTCTTCGTGTTGACGGATATTGCACAGACACAAAACAAATATTTGAGTTTTATGGCTGTTATTACCATGGCCATCCAAAATGTTTCAAAAATAATAATAATAAAAAATATGAAACACGTTATGAGGCTACATTATCCAAAGCCAATAAATTACGCTCTATAGGTTATCAAGTAATTGAAAAGTGGGAGTGTGAATTTCGAAACGAAATGAGATCAAAAGAATACATAGAATTTTTCGCAAAATTGGAGAACGAAAGTTTGATACCACTAAAACCACGTGATGCGTTTTATGGCGGTAGAACAGGAAACACAAGAACATATTATAAATGTGCGCCTGGTGAAAAAATAATGTATATAGATATATGCTCACTATATCCTTGGGTGTGTAAATATGGAAAATTCCCAGTGGATCATCCAAAAGTTCATGTTGGAAAAATTGAGTGCAATAAATTAAATTTAAATGATACTGAAGGATTAATAAAGGCATTGATACTTCCCCCAGAAAAACTCTATCACCCGGTTTTGCTTATAAATCAAAATAATAAGCTAATGTTTTCCTGCTGTCAAACATGTAGTTTGGAAATGAATAATGATGACTGCTCGCATGGCAATCGTAGTAGGTCAATTTTAGGAACGTGGGTTATAGATGAAGTAAGAGAAGCTGTTAAACAGGGATACAAAATTGTGGAAATATACGAGGTATGGGAGTATACTGTTAAACAATTTAATCCCCTTACATCACAACAAGGAATTTTTACAGAAATGATGAACAAGTTCCTTAAAATTAAACAAGAAGCTTCTGGCTGGCCTAGCTTTTGCAAAACACCAAAGGAAAAGTGCAAATATTTAGAAAAATTTTCGAAAGTAGAAGGCATAAATTTACAGTTTAACGATATAGAAAAAAATCCTGGACTTAGATCATTAGCTAAGTTAATGTTAAACTCTTTCTGGGGTAAATTTGGACAGAGAGAAAATCAATCAAAAACTGAAATAATAAATGAGCCTTATGAATTATTTACTATTCTTACTGATCCTTCGAAGAATGTAAATCAAATAACTCCAATAAACGAAAAAACAGTTTTGGTAAATTGGGAATACAAAGAAGAAACAGCTGAATCATTATCAACAGTTAACGTTTGCATAGCTGCTTACACTACCACACAAGCTCGTTTAAAATTGTATTCTTACTTAGACAATTTAAAAGAACGAGTTTTGTATTACGATACAGATTCAATAATATATGTAGCACGTGAAGGAGAATATAACCCTCCAACTGGAGTTTTCATAGGAGATATGACAGATGAGCTTGAAGAATATGGAATTGGAAGCTATATTACAGAATTTGTTAGTGGTGGTGCAAAGAACTATGCATACAAAATATATAGTACCAACTCCAAATGCGAAAAAACTGTTTGCAAAGTGAAAGGTATTCGTTTAAATTACAACGCTTCACAAGAAATAAATTTTGGCTCTATGAAACAATTAGTTAAAAAATTAAACAACTTTCAACAAATAAATATAACATTTCCTAGTATTCGCCGAACATACGATCACAGAGTCATCACTGTTCCTGAAATAAAGTCATATCGAATAAATTCCAGAAAACGAGTTTTTGCAGATGATTATACTTCAGTTCCTTATGGCTTCAAAAAGAAAAAAATTAAAAAAATTATTGTTAATATGTATATTGTAAAAATTTTGTATTAAACTATTAAATTACAGCATTAAACAAAATCTTTTAATTTTACCGTTTTTAATTTTCAGAATATAGCCAAAAAATTATTTGCATATATATATCAGTATATATATATATTACTGATTTTATTCAAATTCACATTTGCAATTTAACTCTTCAATAATAATGTCAAAAGCACAAATAGTATCTGAAATTCATCGTTCAGTTAGACGTAGATTTCGGAGACGAAAAATATCTCAAAGAGGGTTAAATGATACATGGGAAATTGATCTTGTAGATATGTCGGCCTATCAAAAAGTAAATAATGGAAACAAGTTTCTCTTAACTGTTATCGATATATTTTCAAAATATGCATATGCCGAAAAAGTTAAATCAAAGGCAGCAGATGACGTAGTTAAAAGTATGGAAAAGATTTTTAAAAGGGAGGGGAAGTCTCCAAAAAATATTCATTCTGACCAGGGAAAAGAATTTTTCAACAAAAAATTCCAAAATTTAATGAAAAGCTATAAAATAAATCACTATCATACTTATTCAGAAATGAAGGCTAGTGTTTGTGAAAGGTTTAACAGAACATTAAAATCAATTATGTGGAAACAGTTTAGTTTACAAGAAAATTTTAAATGGATAGAATTTTTACCAAAACTAATTGAAAAATATAATAACACAAAACATAGTACAATTAAGTTAAAACCAAACCAAGTTACATCACAAAATGAAAAACAAATTCTTCGTTCAATTTATAATTACCCTAAAATATTTAATAAGGGAAAATTTAATGTTGGTGATTTTGTTAGAATTGCAAGGTCTAAAGGTACTTTTCAAAAAGGATATGAACCTAACTATTCAACTGAAGTTTTCAAAATAGCTTTCAAAAACAAGACAGACCCGATTACATATAGTTTAAAAGATTATAAAAATAAATTAGTTCGTGGTGGCTTCTATGAACAGGAACTGACTAGTGTCAAAGACCCCAATGCTTATTTAATTGAAAAAATTTTACAACGAAAAGGCAATAAAGTATATGTGAAATATTTAGGTTTTGATAATAGTCATAATCAATGGGTAAGTAAATATGATATTCTTTCATAAAAAGTGTAATAAGAATTTATGTAGAAAATTTTTTCTTAACTTTAGAGCACTATTAAATGCAACAATGTTGTAAAAATGTTGTAAAAATGGTAATAGAAAAAATAAAAATAGAAAAATATTTACTAATAAAAATAAATAATTTAGGAATAGGTAAATAAAAAAATAATATTCTTTCATAAAAAAGTATAATTAGAATTTATGTAAAAGATTTTTTCTTAACTTTAGAACACTGTTAAATGCAACAATGTTGCAAAAATGTTAATAGAAAAAATAAAAATAGAAAAATATTTACTAATAAAAATAAATAATTTAGGAATAGGTAAATAAAAAAATAATATTCTTTCATAAAAAAGTATAATTAGAATTTATGTAAAAGATTTTTTCTTAACTTTAGAACACTGTTAAATGCAACAATGTTGCAAAAATGTTAATAGAGAAAATAAAAATAGAAAAATATTTACTAATAAAAATAAATAATTTAGGAATAGGTAAATAAAAAATAATATTCTTTCATAAAAAAGTATAATTGGAATTTATGTAGAAGAGTTTTCTTAAATTTAGAACACTGTTAAATGCAACAATGTTGCGAAAAATGTTATATAAAAAAATTATAGTTTTATTATTATCAATTAGAATTTATTACATTAATAAACAACTTACTTTACAACTTTTTGTTTTTAATTAGTTTTCTTAAGGATTTTGATTTCTAAACATTGATAATACAATTTTTTAGAAGAAAAATTTAGTATAAATAAAGTGGAATTTTTCTTAAGATATGTCAATTCAAAGACAGAGCTCAACATAATAATAATACAGAAAAAAGGAAGCAAAAATGGAAAACACAGCAGAAATTTTCGCCTACGCTCAGCAAATAGAGCCAACACAGGAGTTAGCCCCAATTAAACGGAAAAGAATAAGAACTCAACAGGAATCGCAGCCACTTCATCAACAACAACATCATCATTATCATCATCAACAACAACAACAACAACCACAACAGCAACAACATCAACAATTTCAACAACAAGAAGAAATCATTCTTCTTCAAGAAGAAGAACCACCAACAAAAAAAAGCTTCAAAGAAGCTTTTAATAACAAAAATGTGGAAACTAGAAAAAGTTTCCTAAAAACTAAAGATATGGAGCAAGATGCTCTATATCATATAATAAATGTTAAGCAAATAAAGACCATTTATGGTCTTAAGTGGGTCTTTGAGACCCGCAATTTAATTATATTTGTACCTCAAAAATATTCTGATATTTTTGAGAATTTAGATTTTGTAAAAGAAATAAAAGAAAAAGAACATTTTGTATATAAAGATAAAAATTTAAATTTAAATATTATAGATATATCTGAGTCGTTTGGTAAAATATATGCAAATTACCAATAAAAGATGTAAATTGGTTTATAGTTATATAAGTTTTTATTATTCATAAATAAATATAAATTTCAAAAAAGGTATAAATTTCTTTTATTTAGTTGCTTTATTTTTCAGATTCATGTTTAAATGTACTTAATGTTAATATGTATATGTAGTTATAAAATGGATTTATTTAATTTTTTCCGTAAAAACACAGGTATTTCATAAAAGAGCCTAGAAAAATTACATCATACATTAAATTTTTGAACTGGAATAAAAATCTCTACTTTTAACCTTGTAACATTCTTTTCTTTACAGATCTATATGAATTTCTTTTACTATTTTAGATCTTGGCATGATTTTTAATGGGATATCAGTGATGAAGAAGGAGATCCAGATTATTTAGAAATTATACCAAATTTATAAAATAACAAATTATACCTAATTTATAAATAATGAAATAAATAACAAATTATATAGTTACAAAATTGTTTTATTTAATATCTTTTTTTTTTTTTTGTAAAAATACAGGTATTTCATAAAAGAGTCGAGAAAAATTACATCGTATATTAAATTTTTGAACCGAAATATAAATCTCTTCTTTCAACTTTGCAACATTCTTTTCTTCACAGGTCTTTATGTATTTTTTAACATATTCCTTTACATTTGGCTCTGCAGTTTTATTATATGCAACTACTGCATGTAGGAAATCAATCAAACTGTAAAACTCGTCAGCTTCCTCTTTGTTAATGCTAAGATTCTGTCCTACTGTAGATTTTAATCCACTTTGTAAACATAATTTTGAATTTTTAATTGACTGCTGGGAAAATTTTTTATGACATAGGTCATAAAATTTACACCATTCATGATATTTTAAAATAATTGGTTTCATTCCAATCCAATGAAAAACACTTGCAACTTCAAAAAAATCTGTGTCAAATCCGACAACTATTTTTAATGTGTGACTTCTGTTGAGAAAGTATGTATAACTCAGCAAAAAATTAATGCTAGGACT
This sequence comes from Poecilobothrus nobilitatus, assembly GCA_947095535.1. Classification (NCBI taxonomy): domain Eukaryota; kingdom Metazoa; phylum Arthropoda; class Insecta; order Diptera; family Dolichopodidae; genus Poecilobothrus; species Poecilobothrus nobilitatus. The sequence goes on along the minus strand of OX352772.1, from coordinate 123,765,767 downwards.
TTGCTCTTCCATTATTTTAATTACACTAAAGTTTATTATTAAATGTTATATCTCTTAGGAAGACATGATTGAGAAATATTATAATTTTCAAATATATCGTGAAAAGTATTTATTATATTTTTGTCATTTTCTATATGATTTTCTTTATTAAATTGTTTTAAAAAAGCGTTCATACTATAACCGCAACATCTATACCATGTATAAACACAACAATATTGCCCACAAACATCTGAATAGTTACTTTGTAACTGTTTCTTATTAAAAATTATACATTGATTTTTTAAGTAACTTAAAATTTCTAATTTATCTGGTTTTCTACCAAACGAATCAAAATATTCAACACAGCCATTCTTTGGCTTAAAAATAGCTAACCAATGTGTTCCCGGATCTCTTGATTTATCAGTGTTTACAATTAAAAAAGTTTGTTTTTCAATTATTCTGGGGAGTTGATCCAGAGCAAAAACTCCTTTAAAAAATTTACGTGTGTGTTTGTTACATCTTAATACGTCACTTATCTCTAGGGTATTCATCAATCAAATTGATTCAAGTCATATACTTTAGTTGTTTCTTTAATATAATTAGATAAAAACTCTTTTTTGATTTTTTTATTTGTTATAATAACATCAAATTTTTCTAGTATTTGACAGAGCTCTTTATTTATTTTATCGTTGTACACAGTTCCAAAAGAGTAATTATCAAAATTATCATTTATAAAATCCCTAGTTGGAAATTTATACTTGAGCTCTTTTACAAACTTTTTACAAGGTTCTTTAAAACCAACTATACAAATATCTTTCGCAAACAAGGTATTATTATCATCACTACAAAATGTTACATCCAGAAGTGCACAAGACAGTGACATTTTGTCAAATATTCAAATTTACTTTTATATATGCTATTTATAGGTTTGAGAATATATTTCGGTTTTTATCAATTTGTAAACTTGCATCAAATTCTCCATAAACAATAGCAGTCAGTGTAGATGTAAGTGGTTTTGATAGTCTTGCCTCAATTCTAACTGTACCTTGATTTAGTAGACCTTGACACACTTCATTTCCTGATGAATCTGGAGTTAAATCAAAAGCTAGAATGAAAAACCCATTACTAAACATGGTTTTTGTTATCTGATGACCTTTATCATTATGGTAAATTCCAGTTCCCGAAAAAAGTGTACTGTATGCTCTTGTACAGCAATTATTTTCATCTGAAAAACTGGTTTCAATTGCTGAATTAGGTATTTGAACACCATTTACGTTTAACACAAATTGTGAAATATCAAAATGTTTAAAATTGTATGGGTTTTTTGACCTTTTTCCAGAGTAACCTGTATTTTCTGTCATGCAAAAAATGATTGTGTTTGGCAACTGTCCAATAAAAACATTATCAAGTGATATTGATGAACTATTCTGTGGAATGGTAAAAGTTTTTACCTCTACCCGTTTGTAATTGTATTTGGCATTAGTTTTTTCCAATACAGCATTATGTGCTAATAGCACACTAGGATTAATTGTTACATGTCTCATAAATAAAGTGGCTTCTAAAATTTTCAGTTGAGATTCATCAGTATTATCTGCAAAGAGGTAAAAATCTGGTTTTTCTAATGTTAGGACAACTCGAACATCGACATTGTTTATGAGAAGTGTAGGTTGGTTAAACATATCTAAATGTAATTTCCCCATAAGTTCCACTACATTGCTATTTTGGTATAATTGTTGACGTTCTTTTGAACCACTATTATCTGTTTTTGCTATATTTGGCTCATCTAGCATCCATCCACCACACTCCAAATGCGTTGTAGCGGCATCCGTACCATCATTTAACAATGATTCAATATAAGCTCTGTAATGATAATTGCCATCTGATGGAGATATATTCTTTCCATTTAGTTGAACATTACATTGTTTTATTAATGAATGTAACATATTATTAACCACACTTGGTTGTTGTATAGGTGTTCCATCAGTTTTTTTATCTTTATTCCATTGAGTTCCATCTTTTTTTAAAATTTGTACTTTTAATTTTATATATGTCGAAGACAAGTCTCTATATGTATCACCGTGCCCTAGTGAAACAAATTCTATGACAGACGGATTATCTAAAGAAGCAATAGGGTTATAGGAAACTTCTTCAGATCGTAAAATACTTGACTGAATAGGCTGTGTTTTAAAAATATCAAGCTCTGATTTCATACATTCAATCATAATTATTCAAAAATATCTTTTTGTTTGTTTTTGTTATTAACTTTGCGTCGCTTCGACGTAAAATAATTTAAATTATTAATGAGAGGTCTTTTTATAGATTTTCTTCGTTTTCTTTTGCCTTGTCCATACATTTCATTGAGTTTCCGAACTGCACCTCGTCTTACATTTTTCATTATCTCTTTACTTCGATCTTGAACCACTTCTTTTACATTTGCCCCTGTGGCAATATCAGATAATGCATTAATACCAGAGTTAATAACCTCTTTTTTAAATATATTAGCTCCAGACGTAAATATTGGTTTTAAATATCTAAAAAGACCACCGAAAAAGCTCCCTAACCCTCGTCCCCTTTGGTAAGGTACAATTGAGTGTAACAAAGGACCAATATCCTCAACACCTTTTCCTGATTGAACTAAATAATATTTGTAGTACGCTCTCTCCATAATGAATAAAATAAAATAATATATAGTTTTGTAAAATCGCTTTTATTTATACTTTTTTAAAATGTAATACAATTTTTGTTGGAATTGAACTATTGGAAAAGTTTATTTTGTATCCATATTTATCACATAAAAGTAATGAAATGTTATTAAATGATTTCTCCACATTGCAATATTGAATATTACTGAATTCTTTTACAGTATCAGTGAAAGAATTTTGTATGTTAACAGATCTTAAACACCTTATATCTTTATCACCTAGTTCTTGCGGTTCAATTATATCTGTGTATATAAAAAACATATCTGGTTTACTAATGGGAATCAATTGTACACTATCTATAAAAGTTTTGAAAGCTTCTTTTACACGTGATTTATATTTTTTAAAATCTGTAACTTTAAAAGATACTTGATTGAAACATGTTGTCAAAAGTCCTTCGAGGGTATAAGCGTAATTTGCTCTTATTTTTATATCTATTTTAGGCTTAGTAACACATATTGTGGTGTAACTTAAATTTTTAGGCATCTCCTCAGCTTTTATTGGTTGTGTATAATGAACTTCATCGTTTATAAAATTAAAAATTCCCCAAATCAACTGTCGTTCAACTTCTTTTCTTGTAAACCTATTAAGTGGGCGTATATTTTGAATTAGTGTTGGTAGTAGAAAAACTTTCCAGTCGCATATCATTTGTTTTTCTATGTATGGAATATATGATGTTCCAACCCCTATCATATCTTTCTGCATACCTTTAATAAATATTTGAGTACTTTTTTCCCATTCTTCACCATACACATTTGGAACGAAATCATTAACATACATTTCTGAAATACCGACTTTCCACCTTGAATCACACATGTATTTATTCATTTTATTTGTAAAAGATGATAATGAATTTTCTGGATAATAGTTCATAGATGAATCACTGAGTAAAGTGGCATAAAATTCATCATTTACTTGTATGTTGTCCATGAGCTTGCGGATTTATTCTTACGAATTGGAAAATTAAGTTCTGTTTGAGTATTACCTACTGCTGACCTTAAAACACGTCTTGATGAATTATTCAACTCTTTGCTATTTATAGTTTTTTCTTTTTTCGTTGGTGGGCTTGGGCTATCTAAAGGAACAGTTATAATGTCCCCTGTATCAGTTTCAAAAATTTGTACATTTTGATTTCTAATTGATTTTCTTTTTCTAAGGCGTTCTCCAACTGAAGCAGCTGACAATGCTTTTGTTAAAACATTTTCCTGAATTTCATCATCAAATACTTCGTCATCAGCTTCTTTTTCATATACTTCTTCTTCTTCAGGAACAACTTGTATTCCTACATTCTTATATTCAGGATAATGCGATTGAGCTTCCGCATCTATATACATTGGTTTTGCACGAGTTTGAGTACCTTTTGTTTCCGTAATTTTTACTTTCTCCTCTTTATTTCTAGGAAGTACTCTATTTTTGTTTCTTATTTTAAATAAATTTGGTCTGTATAAATAACATTTTTGAGTGTCTGTTAGATATTTATTTAACAATATTTTTTTCATATTTTTATCCAACTCATTTAATTCAAAGTCTGCATTTTGTTTCATTTTCTCATAAATCTCGGGTTTTAGTATAATCATTTTGTTAAATGTTGTATTATTCATTTTATAAAATTTCCGATTATCCCTGATAGTACTGCACCAAGAAGTGTAGGTAAAAATCCACCACGTTGAATAATGATTTTTCTTTTATTATTTATAGATTTTTGGCGGCAAATGACGGATCTCAATTCCTTTTTATACTTTCGTAATTGGGTTGTTGATTTTTTACTTAGATTACAATTACCTTTTAAAATATTTAAAGCAATTTCACAAAATGTTTTGATTACTTCAGGGTCACAATGTTTTATAATTACTTTCTGAAATTTCGGTTTAGAGCTTTTTAATAGGTGCAATATATGACGGTTGACCTTCAAACGTTTCATATTCTTTGCCAAATTGTTCTAATTGATCTCTTGTACAAAAACACAAACCTTTTCCAAATATATCACTTCTTAATCGAAATATATCATTAACGTCTTGAGTAAGATCTATTAATATATACCCGTATGGTTCTGAGGTCACTTCATTATATACTTTTTCAAATGCTTTGATTTGATTGGGATATACTTGGCGAGCTAGAGGTAATATCTGCGATTTATCTCTTGGATTTTTGAAAAGTACTAGATATTTACAGTTAAGCGAAATATCTCTTGAAAATTTACCCTGGTGAAAAACATTTTGTGTTACAAATATTACAGATAAATTTCTATGGTGTGATCCTCTAGTAAATAAATCACATACATACTTATCATGGGAATTTAACATCATATCATCGATAATAATTAACAAAGGTTCTTTATTGTCATTAAAATCCGGAATAGTGTTACTATATTCCACATCTTTTAAATATTTTGGAACGGCATTTTTGTCTGGATTACACCAAATAATTTTATTAATATGTGGTTGTATATTTTCTTTTTTATACTTTATTAAATTATGAATAAAAGTGGTTTTACCACAGCATGATGGCCCCGCTACCATCATTGTAAATGGATGAAATAGCATAGTTGTATTAGTTAAAAATAGCACTGTTAACCTATATTTATATGAAAAGCTCTTTTGCCGAAGTGAATATAAATGTAAATTTATTTATTCTAATGAGTATTCTTACACTAACCGTCGACATGGTTAAACGAGTTCTCATAGTTGACCTACAATTTTTACAAGGAAATGAAAAGCAATATTTCCTAAAAGAATTAGCCATACTTGAAAAAGGAAGTTTAATTCCAACTGTCTATCACTTCAAAGCACCGTACCCCTCAGAGGAACTTAGTCCGGATATGAAATATAATAACCAGTATTGCGAAAATAAAATAAATGGACTTAAATGGAATAACGGTCTAGTTGAATATTTAGATGTAAAATGCATATTAAAACACTATTTAGAGTCAGCTGAAAAAATTTATGTTAAAGGAGAACAAAAAAAACTATTCCTTCAAAAGTACATTGACAGTGATAAAATAGAAGATTTAAGCAGAAACTTGCCGTCATTACAAAAGATTGATAACTTTAAATCAAATTGTCCTATACACTTATTAAACAACAATTTCAGATGTGCTGTTAAAAATTGTTATAATGTATATATGTATCTTTTAAAAGAAAAAATGTTAGATTAAAACAGCACAGATTTCTATAAAATTGTAAAATATTTTTAAATAAAAAATTATTTCAAACATATAAATAAATTTGTTTTATTTTTTTTTTAACACAACATAAGAATACATCTTTTTTGTTCTACATTCTTACATTGATATGTAAGAATCTTAAATCTTAAAATACTAATAATTTTTTCTTTCCTCTTCTTTAAATATTTCATCAGAACAAAAAGAAAAGAAAAAAAGTCATCTCAAAATATCAATTTGGTCAAGGTTGATTCAGATTTAAAAACCAGCTTTGCACTTTTTTCTTTTAATTTTAAAAATTCGCATAGGTACACTTAATTTATTTAAATTTTTCTCTTTACATTTTATAAAAACGCATTTTTTCTTACTATTTCCATTCACGCCTATTACTTAAACCACATGTTAGATATTTTTGATTTCCTGTTTGTTTTCTTTTTATTCATATTTTTGTCAACATTCTTACATAACAATAAAATCTTATACGGTGATACTCGCAATTAATTAATGGTTTTTATTCCTCTTCTTTAAATACTTCATAAAAAAAAGAAAAAAAATGCATCTCAAAATTGCATTAATTCTTCATCTAAGATGTAAAAAACCAGTTTGCACTTTTTTTTAATTTTAAAGAAACGTATAGGTACATTTTTTTTTCTCTCTACATTGTATGAAAAAGCATTTTTTTTTATTCTATTTTCCTGCATACCTATTACTTAAACCAAGTATACAATCTTTATAAACAACTCACGATCGCCGCCAGTCTGACTTACTTTTAAAATGAGCTTGACATACTTCCTGTCTGGCCTTCCGGGTGGCCCTGACCTACTTCCGGGTGACCTTGACCTACTTACGGGTGACCTTGACCTACTGACGTGTCTGGCCCAAGTGCCTACCTATCTACTAATAACAAATGGTCAAACTTGACCTCGTGCAATATCACAAGATTGATATGACCCAAAACCGATTTAAGACGATCCAATGAACTGCTTTCTCTTAAAAGGGCAGATATTGGAATTACAATGGGTATAATAACCTGTCACTGTCTAATAAGGAAGCATGCCAAAAGACTTGGTTTATCCGCAAACGACTATTGTAGTGCCTGGAAAAATGAAGAAGAGAAGGAAACGACTCTCCTTCTTCTTTACACATGCCCAGCCTTGTCGGCAAAAAGTAACACCTTTTTGGGGCAATATCTCTGCAACAACCTTAGCAATCTAGCAGGTAAAAATGTGAAGAGCATTCTTCGATTTGCAAAAAGCTCAAATTGTTTTAAACGAGAGGGATAGAAAAGTTTCTAAAAAAATCTGTTATCACAATGGACTAAATATACTCTGCTCTATGTGTGTTTTCGAGTAAATATTTTGTATTTTTTGTATTTTTAACTCTATCGTTTAATTTCAATTTGTTCACTAAGTCCTCAATCAATGTATCTTCTTAAGATGTCAAGTAAGTTGTCTGCACGATTATAAACTTAACATGTTTAATGAATTCAGTCTTACATTGTAACTTGGAAGACTTGAATAGTCTGTACTTTGTAGGATTACACTGATTTCTTAACAGCACATAAAACAAATTGTTTTTGAACTGACTTTAATCTATTAGAATGATATTAAAAAGCTAGACCGCATCCAAATACCGTTCGTATTCATCCGTATTTGGTTATCATCCTTATTCTTTTAATAGTTACAAGTATGTATTATTTTAAAGGTCTATACTTTTGTACTACTAACTTCCATAATCTCAATAAACAGCACAGTGAAAGTTTCAATTGAAGTAAACTATATTGACAATTATATGAAGAATGATTAAAATTTTTATACCCGTACCATAGGATCGGGTATAATAAAATTACTCCTCCGTTTGTAACACCTCGAAATGAGCGAGCTAGATATACCTGCAAAGGTATGGACGGGATCAGAATCAAATTCTGAGTCGATTAAGCCATGTCCGTCCGTCCGTCCGTCCGTCCGTCAGCACGCTAACTCAAAAACTAAGAAAGCTAGAATCTTGAAATTTACACAAAATATTCTGGGAACAATTTGTAGATTTTCTTGTAGATTTTCTTAGTTTTCTCAAAAACTAAGAAAGCTAGAATCTTGAAATTTACACAAAATATTCTGGGAGCAAATTGTAGATTTTCTTGTAGATTTTCTTAGTTTTCTCAAAAACTAAGAAAGCTAGAATCTTGAATTTTACACAAAATATTCTGGGAGCAATTTGTAGGTTCCCTATTTTTTTGGTTGAGTTCCGACCAAAATTTCGACTAGCTCCCGAACAACTAACTTTTAGATCTCCACAATTTTTTTGAAATAGAGCCATGAAATTTTAACTGCTGATAGATATCATAAAAATATTTATTTTATAATAATATTAAGTTTTCTGTAGCCCTACTCGTTAAGGAGCTACAGCCCCCTAAAGTTCGAAAAATCTCTATATTTAAATTCTTATAACACAAGCTCTATAAGGTATATTTCAATCTGAAAATTCCAAACAATAGGTGCTATTATGAGCTTTACAAACATGTATATAATAAATATATACTTGTGCTATACGGTGTCTTAATTCACCGTTATGCGAAACTGAATTATTGCAAAATCCTTTAACCCTTCTATCTTCTGAACGGTTTAAGTTGGAAACTTGAAATTTTGGCAGAAGTTAGATATTATAGTGATCATCATCTACTCACATTTGCAATTTCTAACAAAAATACAAATAGAAAATTGAAACGATGGCAAGCTTTTATTGAAGAATTTGCACCCAAATTCTATTATAACCCAGGGAAAGAAAACAAATTTGCTGATGCCCTATCAAGACAATTTATAAATAATATGTCAGAAGACAGAATAAACGATACGATCCAGAGTGAAAATTCAAGTACAAGTGTTATAAAAACAATTGAATATCCGGTAAATCAATTCAAATCCCAATTAATACTTTCTGAATCTAATTTTAATCATAAAAATATCAAAATCATTTTCCAAAAATTAATTCGACACACTATCAGTTTTAACAGCTCAGACAGTTTATTAAAATATCGCAAGGAATGTATTAACCCCAATGAAACAAATGGCATACACTGTAATGTTCACACACCAGCTCAAATTCAAAATTTAATACTTAACGCGTACCCCAATACAAAATTCATTCATACAAAGAAAATGGTTACAGATCTAACAAATAAAGATGATCAAACAGAAGTGGCCACAACGGAGCATAAAAGAGCGCATCGATCACTTAGAGAAAATTTTAAACAAATTTCTAATGATTACTATTTTCCAAAATTAACCAAAATCTTAAAATCCATAAAAGATAATTGCAAAATTTATTTGGAAAGCAAATACCAACGCAAGCCTCCTAAACCAGAAATTGGAAAACTCCAATTCCGAGCTCATCAGGAGAAATCCTCCACATAGACGTACTTATTACGGACAAACAATATTTTCTAACATGTATAAGGAAATTTTTAAAATTTTATGTTGTTAAACCAATACCTTCCAGACCTACATTGGACATTAAAGAGGCTCTGTTATAAAAATTAAAAATATTTAAAAATACAAAAACGATTGTTTCGGACAATGAAAAAGTCTTTAGTTCAAACAGTCTCAAAATTCTATTGAGGGATCATTTTAATATTGAACAATATTTCATTCCTACATTACACAGCGAAATTAACGGACAAATTGAAAGACTACATTCGACTCTTTTAGAAATTTCACGTTGTTAAGGAACAACAAAATATCACAGAAATTATAGATCTCATATTTTAATACAATTCACTCTATAACAAACGGGAAGCCAATAGATACAATTCAACAATACTCAGAAGACAATTTTAAAAAAGAAAAAGAGAAATGTCAAAGCTCACAATATAAAACTCTAAAAAGACTAAATACAAACTCTAAAACAAAAACATACCAACCGGCAGATAAAATATTCCTTCGAACCAATGAAATCTACAAGAATTTATTCAAAAAATAATTCTACAACTAAAACTACCATTGATCATGTCATAACTGATCTGCTATCGTCCTCTTATTATTTACCTTTACATGATGTTTATATATCGGATCATCGACTTATAATGTTTAGTATCAAAATGGAAAGTACACCAACTCCAGTTATTACAAAAACAATATCAATACTGCAATATGAAAATATTAATTAATAATAGTTGACATCCAAAATAAAATTAATAATGTTAGTAGTTTTAAAGAATTGATTGTCATTTGTAATGACACAATAAAAACAATACGAATTCCAATTAAATTATTTCCAAAATTAAAATAAATAATAACAGTCCGTGGATTACCAGTAATATGAAACTAAATAGGAAAAAAAGAAACAAATTTTATAAATTAAAAATAAAATACCCTTCAAATTGTTTTTTTGAAGAGAAGTTTAAATATTACAAAAAATTATGTACTAACAATGAGAATAGTGCTCAAAAAACCTATTTTCAAAATATTTTAAATGTTAATGATTATCGATCTTTATGGAACTTAATGAATGAACATATATTCAATAAAGCAATATCAAAACCCAAAATTGTGTTGGAAATAGATAATAATATTACTGATTATCCAATGGAAATTTCTAAAATGTTTAATAATTATTTTATTAATAGTGTAGAAGAAATTTTATCTCTATTGAATTGCTCTCGAGCACCTAACTCAATTCATTCTTTATCAAATTCAATGAATAATTTTCGTCTTCCTCTGAGTTGTCGTACTGAAGTTTTAAATGTTTTTCAAACACTGAATAAAAAATCCGCTGTCGGTTATGATTAAATATCTGCAAAATTTTGTGTGTATTTTAAAGAAGTAATGAGTCAAACAATAGCTGATCTAATCAACGTATTGTATTTGACACCAATCAAATGCATAATTATTGGTTATTTTCGCAATTGTCTCAAAATTGCAAAAGTAATTCCAATTTTTAAGAATGAGAATAAACTATCAGTTAAAAACTACCATCCTATTTCGTTGCTAAGTACTTTTTCAAAATTTTTTGAACGAATCATGTGTGACAGGCTTGAAAAACATCTACTTCTAAATGATATTATAAATAAAAATCAATTCTGATTTTGCGCAAAATCAAGTACGCTTACTGCCACTTCCCAATTGATAATGGACACTAAAAAAAACATGGATATAGGATTAATAACATCTTGCATATTTATTGAAAGAAAGGCTTTTGACTCCGTCGACTATCGTATTTTATTAGCTAAGCTAAATAAATTAGGACTAACCAATGAAACTTATAATCTCTTCTTATCTTATTTGTATAACAAATCTCAATTTGTTGCAATAAACGAATCAACCAGTAACAAACTTACAATTAAATATGGGGTCCCTCAAGGACCTTTACTGGGCCCACCTCTTTTTAATATCTTTACTAATGATGTATTCTCTATTGGATTAAAAGGTGATCTTATTATGTATGCTGGTGATATGGTTATATGTTATAAAAACCAATCGCTTGATGACATAAATAACCAAATGCATTCTGATTTATATAAACTAAATCAATGGCAAGAATATAATTCACTAAAAATCAATGAAGAAAAAACTAAATACATGATAATATTTGAAACAAAAAAAAAATCATTGATCTTGCTAGTTTCACTCTTAAAGTTAATAATCAAATTCTAGAGCGGGTGACAGTTTTTAAATATTTGGGTTTATGGATTGACTCTAAATTGGACTGGGAATACCACATTTCAACTATTAAAGGCAAAATACGGAAAAGAAATTTTTTACTATTTCAAATGAGAAAAATCCTTCCATTGAATGTGAAATATTTGATTTTTCATGCTCATATTATGAGCACGGTACACTTTCCGATTTGGGGGTCTGCTTCAGCTTTCAGGCTATCAGGCGTCCATGTATTAATTAATAAAAGCTTAAAAACAATGCACCAATTACCAATTTTAACTTCAACTTCACTTATTTATAAAAATATTCTACCTCTCACAAAACTAATTGAATTTGAAACAATTCTTCTAATATATATAAAATTAAAAATTACTTTCTACTTCGCACAATAAATGCAATACATGATAATAATACAGACAAGCTCAGAATTTTTATATTAATTTCTTTCGTACAAGTAACGATCATAATAATTTGATATACAGAGGCTTATTCTTATTCAATGATTTGCCCAATCAAATAAAGAATGAATTGCGAATATCAGTTTTTAAGGAAAAACTTATATACATACCTATATAAAATAAAATAAAATAATATAACATTACTAATTAGGCTTTTACATTTGTATTCATTTTATGTATATAAGTAAATTTATAATTAACTTATTTTTGAACTAAACTAAAGTAAATATAAATTAAAACAATCAAATTAAAGAAAATAAAAATTATTCTTGTCTGTGTAAGCAACTTGCTGTTACAGACATCTTTAAATTAAATTTAAAACAAATTAAATTAAATATTATGTTTATAAAATTTATATTAATATGTATTTCAAATTTAAGTAATAAAACAGAATAAAGAAAAATTTATATTAATATGTATTTTAAATTTAATTAATAAAACAGAATAAGGAAAAAAAAAACCATTACTAAAGGTAAAGCACCTATTTATGATGCCTTCGTTTATATATCTCATACGACTAACCTAACAGAGTACGAAGAGCTTAATATAGAGAACGAAAATTTTTTAAGACAGATAACTGAAACCACGTTACAACAAAACATACTACAACAACAAATTGACGAATCCTCCCTCATATTAAAGACATTGGCAATTCCCAAAAGAATCGCTACGTCAATTAACTTTCTCATTAGCGCTTTAAAATTTATTACAGGAACAGCGGAGCACGATGAGTATGAACTACTACTAACAAAAACTAACATGCTAATAGAACAGACAAACTAAAATTAACACTGTACTACAAGACAACAGATAACAGACAAACTAATAATACACTATACTACAAACAACAGATAACAGGCAAACTAAAATTAACACTATACTACAAGATAGAATAAACCAAATTACAAAACAGATTAACGACTTACAAAAAAATCGAAATAATCACTCACAAGAAAAACAAGATTTATTAGTTTTACAATTTTTAATAAACCGAAACAACCATATTATAAATCATTTAAACAGTATTTCATTTTTGTACTGGCAAGAAATAATATAATAAACCCTCTCCTTTTGGATGATATCGAATTTAAAAGAGAAAATCAATCCTGGCAAATTTCCTATAAGCATCAACAATTTATTTACCGTCACTAAAATAAAAATATTACAAAATACCATATTCACCATATTTTTTTTCAAAATTACAAAATGCCAAATCACCATATTTTAAAAATTCCTAAAATAAAACTTTTTGTAATTTCATAATAATCTACCTCGTAATTCAACAAAATTTTAACTCTGGAGACCAGTCCGCAGCAAAATACGAAAAATATTACCAACCACTGGCTCAATGCTCAAACGCAACTTTAATCAATATTTGTAGACCAATTTTTCCAAAATGCGTGACTCAGATATTAAATAACAACAAAACAGCTTGTCCAACAGAATCCTCTCACGAAATACAAAAATACAACAAATTGAAGATTGCCTAATTATTATCAATGATGTTTTTAACATGAATATATTTGACCAACATCAAGTAACAACATAAGGAACCTTCTTATTAATATTTGATCAATCAATACAAATTAACGGAACAGTGTACTACAAGAAACAATTGCACAATATAGATATTTATTCAGAAATACATCCACCAAAACTATTAATTCTATCACACATCAGTCATCAAGAGAAGTATTCATTACCATACTTAGAAAATATTAACATTAAAAATACAAACCATATCAACACTATTCGTGACGAATTATTAAAACAAAAATTATTAAAAATTAAAAAATTATTAAAAAATAAATTTGAAGAATTATAAAAAATAACATAACGGTATTCGCTGAAGCTAACAGAACTTTACCATATGACACTAAAATAGAAGCTTCTATAAAAACAATAACTGAAGAATCTATCTATTCAAAAAGTTATCCATATCCAATGTCAGCGACAAATTTTGTAAATAAGGAAATTAAGACGCTCCTTAGGGATGGAATTATTAGAAAATCAAACTCTCCCTACAATTTTCCTATTCATATAGTTAGTAAAAAGGAGGTAAACCAAGCAAAGAAGGTAAACCAACAATGCGAATGGTAAACGAATGGAAACGAAATTAAATGAAAAAAATACCCGATATCGGTTACATCAGTGATACTGGCTAACTCAGGCAAATCAAAATGCTTCACTACCTTAGACCTAAAATCAGGATTCCATCAAATCATTTTAGGTGAAAGAGACAGACAAAAAACTGTCTTTAATATTAATAACGGTAAATATGAATTTTGAAGGCTAACATTTGGATTGAAAAATGCACCAAGTATCTTTCAAAGACCTATTGATGATATTCTAAAAAATTATATTGGTAAATTTTGTCACGTTTATGTCGACGATACTATTATCTTTTCACCAGACGAAAAATCGCATCTAAAAGATATCGAAAAAATCTTAATAAAACTTTACAAAGCTGGAATGCGCGTTTCAGCCGAAAAATAAAAATTTTTCAAAACAACTGTTGAATTTTTAGGCTTTATTGTCTCTGAAAAAGGAATTAAAACTTGCCCCGATAAAGTAAGTGCTATAATTAATTATAAAACGTCACAAACTTTTATATCTTTACGCTCCTTCTTAGGTTTATCCGGTTACTACCGAAGATTCATAAGAGATTATTTCGCAATAGTAAAACCAGTTATAAAATATCTGCGTGGAGAAGATGGTTATATTGGTTATATAAAACTTGATAAAGAGGCCTTATATGCATTAGACAAAATGAAGAAAATCCTGACATCAGAAGATGTTTTATTACTGTACGCTGATTATAATAAACCTTTTGAACTGACCGCCGATGTGCCATTTTCGGCTATAGGCGCAGTAGTATCTCATGGAGGAAGGCCAATTACAATGATATCATGAACTCTTACTAAAACGGAAGAAAACTATGCAACAAACGAGAAGGAACTTTTAGCAATAGTATGGGCGTTAAAAACGCTTAGGCATTATTTGTAAGGAATAAGAGATGTAAATATGTATACAGACCATCAACCACTCAAATTTGCAAATTTCTAACAAAAATCCAAATAGAAAATTGAAACGATGGCAAGCTTTTATTGAAGAATTTGCACTCAAATTCTACTATAACCCAGATAATCAAGACAATTTGTAAATAATATGTCAGAAGATAGTACAAACAATACGATCCATAGTGACAATTCAAGTACAAGTGTTATAAAAACAATTGAATATCCGGTAAATCAATTCAAATCCCAATTAATACTTTCTGAATCTAATTTTAATCATAAAAATACCAAAATCATTTTCCAAAAATTAATTCGACACACTATCAGTTTTAACAGCTCAGACAGTTTATTAAAATATCTCAAGGAATGTATTAACCTCAATGTAACAAATGGCATACACTGTGATGTTCACACACCAGCTCAAATTCAAAATTTAATACTTAACGCGTACCCCAATACAAAATTCATTCATACAAAGAAAATGGTTACAGATCTAACAAATAAAGATGATCAAACAGAAGTGGCCACAACGGAGCATAAAAAAGCGCATCGATCACTTAGAGAAAATTTTAAACAAATTTCTAATGATTACTATTTTCCAAAATTAACCAAAATCTTAAAATCCATAATAGATAATTGCAAAATTTATTTGGAAAGCAAGTACCAACGCAAGCCTCCTAAACCAGAAATTGGAAAAACTCCAATTCTGAGCTCATCAGGAGAAATCCTCCACATAGACGTACTTATTACGGACAAACAATATTTTCTAACATGTATAGCGAAATTTTTAAAATTTTATGTTGTTAAACCAATACCTTGCAGACCTACATTGGACATTAAAGAGGCTCTGTTATAAAAATTAAAAATATTTAAAAATACAAAAACGATTGTTTCGGACAATGAAAAAGTCTTTAGTTCAAACAGTCTCAAAATTCTATTGAGGGATCATTTTAATATTGAACAATATTTCATTCCTACATTACACAGCGAAATTAACGGACAAATTGAAAGACTACATTCGACTCTTTTAGAAATTCCACGTTGTTAAGGAACAACAAAATATCACAGAAATTATAGATCTCATATTTTAATACAATTCACTCTATAACAAACGGGAAGCCAATAGATACAATTCAACAATACTCAGAAGACAATTTTAAAAAAGAAAAAGAGAAATGTCAAAGCTCACAATATAAAACTCTAAAAAGACTAAATACAAACTCTAAAACAAAAACATACCAACCGGCAGATAAAGTATTCCTTCGAACCAATGAAATCTACAAGAATTTATTCAAAAAATAATTCTACAACTAAAACTACCATTGATCATGTCATAACTGATCTGCTATCGTCCTCTTATTATTTACCTTTACATGATGTTTATATATCGGATCATCGACTTATAATGTTTAGTATCAAAATGGAAAGTACACCAACTCCAGTTATTACAAAAACAATATCAATACTGCAATATGAAAATATTAATTAATAATAGTTGACATCCAAAATAAAATTAATAATGTTAGTAGTTTTAAAGAATTGATTGTCATTTGTAATGACACAATAAAAACAATACGAATTCCAATTAAATTATTTCCAAAATTAAAATAAATAATAACAGTCCGTGGATTACCAGTAATATGAAACTAAATAGGAAAAAAAGAAACAAATTTTATAAATTAAAAATAAAATACCCTTCAAATTGTTTTTTTGAAGAGAAGTTTAAATATTACAAAAAATTATGTACTAACAATGAGAATAGTGCTCAAAAAACCTATTTTCAAAATATTTTAAATGTTAATGATTATCGATCTTTATGGAACTTAATGAATGAACATATATTCAATAAAGCAATATCAAAACCCAAAATTGTGTTGGAAATAGATAATAATATTACTGATTATCCAATGGAAATTTCTAAAATGTTTAATAATTATTTTATTAATAGTGTAGAAGAAATTTTATCTCTATTGAATTGCTCTCGAGCACCTAACTCAATTCATTCTTTATCAAATTCAATGAATAATTTTCGTTTTCCTCTGACTAGTCGTACTGAAGTTTTAAATGTTTTTGAAACACTGAATAAAAAATCCGCTGTCGGTTATGATTAAATATCTGCAAAATTTTGTGTGTATTTTAAAGAAGTAATGAGTCAAACAATAGCTGATCTAATCAATGTATTGTATTTGACACCAATCAAATGCATAATTATTGGTTATTTTCGCAATTGTCTCAAAATTGCAAAAGTAATTCCAATTTTTAAGAATGAGAATAAACTATCAGTTAAAAACTACCATCCTATTTCGTTGCTAAGTACTTTTTCAAAAATTTTTGAACGAATCATGTGTGACAGGCTTGAAAAACATCTACTTCTAAATGATATTATAAATAAAAATCAATTCTGATTTTGCGCAAAATCAAGTACGCTTACTGCCACTTCCCAATTGATAATGGACATTAAAAAAAACATGGATATAGGATTAATAACATCTTGCATATTTATTGAAAGAAAGGCTTTTGACTCCGTCGACTATCGTATTTTATTAGCTAAGCTAAATAAATTAGGACTAACCAATGAAACTTATAATCTCTTCTTATCTTATTTGTATAACAAATCTCAATTTGTTGCAATAAACGAATCAACCAGTAACAAACTTACAATTAAATATGGGGTCCCTCAAGGACCTTTACTGGGCCCACCTCTTTTCAATATCTTTACTAATGATGTATTCTCTATTGGATTAAAAGGTGATCTTATTATGTATGCTGGTGATATGGTTATATGTTATAAAAACCAATCGCTTGATGACATAAATAACCAAATGCATTCTGATTTATATAAACTAAATCAATGGCAAGAATATAATTCACTAAAAATCAATGAAGAAAAAACTAAATACATGATAATATTTGAAACAAAAAAAAAATCATTGATCTTGCTAGTTTCACTCTTAAAGTTAATAATCAAATTCTAGAGCGGGTGACAGTTTTTAAATATTTGGGTTTATGGATTGACTCTAAATTGGACTGGGAATACCACATTTCAACTATTAAAGGCAAAATACGGAAAAGAAATTTTTTACTATTTCAAATGAGAAAAATCCTTCCATTGAAGGTGAAATATTTGATTTTTCATGCTCATATTATGAGCACGGTACACTTTCCGATTTGGGGGTCTGCTTCAGCTTTCAGGCTATCAGGCGTCCATGTATTAATTAATAAAAGCTTAAACACAATGCACCAATTACCAATTTTAACTTCAACTTCACTTATTTATAAAAATATTCTACCTCTCACAAAACTAATTGAATTTGAAACAATTCTTCTAATATATATAAAATTAAAAATTACTTTCTACTTCGCACAATAAATGCAATACATGATAATAATACAGACAAGCTCAGAATTTTTATATTAATTTCTTTCGTACAAGTAACGATCATAATAATTTGATATACAGAGGCTTATTCTTATTCAATGATTTGCCCAATCAAATAAAGAATGAATTGCGAATATCAGTTTTTAAGGAAAAACTTATATACATACCTATATAAAATAAAATAAAATAATATAACATTACTAATTAGGCTTTTACATTTGTATTCATTTTATGTATATAAGTAAATTTATAATTAACTTATTTTTGAACTAAACTAAAGTAAATATAAATTAAAACAATCAAATTAAAGAAAATAAAAATTATTCTTGTCTGTGTAAGCAACTTGCTGTTACAGACATCTTTAAATTAAATTTAAAACAAATTAAATTAAATATTATGTTTATAAAATTTATATTAATATGTATTTTAAATTTAAGTAATAAAACAGAATAAGGAAAAATTTATATTAATATGTATTTTAAATTTAATTAATAAAACAGAATAAGGAAAAAAAAAACCATTACTAAAGGTAAAGCACCTATTTATGATGCCTTCGTTTATATATCTCATACGACTAACCTAACAGAGTACGAAGAGCTTAATATAGAGAACGAAAATTTTTTAAGACAGATAACTGAAACCACGTTACAACAAAACATACTACAACAACAAATTGACGAATCCTCCCTCATATTAAAGACATTGGCAATTCCCAAAAGAATCGCTACGTCAATTAACTTTCTCATTAGCGCTTTAAAATTTATTACAGGAACAGCGGAGCACGATGAGTATGAACTACTACTAACAAAAACTAACATGCTAATAGAACAGACAAACTAAAATTAACACTGTACTACAAGACAACAGATAACAGACAAACTAATAATACACTATACTACAAACAACAGATAACAGGCAAACTAAAATTAACACTATACTACAAGATAGAATAAACCAAATTACAAAACAGATTAACGACTTACAAAAAAATCGAAATAATCACTCACAAGAAAAACAAGATTTATTAGTTTTACAATTTTTAATAAACCGAAACAACCATATTATAAATCATTTAAACAGTATTTCATTTTTGTACTGGCAAGAAATAATATAATAAACCCTCTCCTTTTGGATGATATCGAATTTAAAAGAGAAAATCAATCCTGGCAAATTTCCTATAAGCATCAACAATTTATTTACCGTCACTAAAATAAAAATATTACAAAATACCATATTCACCATATTTTTTTTCAAAATTACAAAATGCCAAATCACCATATTTTAAAAATTCCTAAAATAAAACTTTTTGTAATTTCATAATAATCTACCTCGTAATTCAACAAAATTTTAACTCTGGAGACCAGTCCGCAGCAAAATACGAAAAATATTACCAACCACTGGCTCAATGCTCAAACGCAACTTTAATCAATATTTGTAGACCAATTTTTCCAAAATGCGTGACTCAGATATTAAATAACAACAAAACAGCTTGTCCAACAGAATCCTCTCACGAAATACAAAAATACAACAAATTGAAGATTGCCTAATTATTATCAATGATGTTTTTAACATGAATATATTTGACCAACATCAAGTAACAACATAAGGAACCTTCTTATTAATATTTGATCAATCAATACAAATTAACGGAACAGTGTACTACAAGAAACAATTGCACAATATAGATATTTATTCAGAAATACATCCACCAAAACTATTAATTCTATCACACATCAGTCATCAAGAGAAGTATTCATTACCATACTTAGAAAATATTAACATTAAAAATACAAACCATATCAACACTATTCGTGACGAATTATTAAAACAAAAATTATTAAAAATTAAAAAATTATTAAAAAATAAATTTGAAGAATTATAAAAAATAACATAACGGTATTCGCTGAAGCTAACAGAACTTTACCATATGACACTAAAATAGAAGCTTCTATAAAAACAATAACTGAAGAATCTATCTATTCAAAAAGTTATCCATATCCAATGTCAGCGACAAATTTTGTAAATAAGGAAATTAAGACGCTCCTTAGGGATGGAATTATTAGAAAATCAAACTCTCCCTACAATTTTCCTATTCATATAGTTAGTAAAAAGGAGGTAAACCAAGCAAAGAAGGTAAACCAACAATGCGAATGGTAAACGAATGGAAACGAAATTAAATGAAAAAAATACCCGATATCGGTTACATCAGTGATACTGGCTAACTCAGGCAAATCAAAATGCTTCACTACCTTAGACCTAAAATCAGGATTCCATCAAATCATTTTAGGTGAAAGAGACAGACAAAAAACTGTCTTTAATATTAATAACGGTAAATATGAATTTTGAAGGCTAACATTTGGATTGAAAAATGCACCAAGTATCTTTCAAAGACCTATTGATGATATTCTAAAAAATTATATTGGTAAATTTTGTCACGTTTATGTCGACGATACTATTATCTTTTCACCAGACGAAAAATCGCATCTAAAAGATATCGAAAAAATCTTAATAAAACTTTACAAAGCTGGAATGCGCGTTTCAGCCGAAAAATAAAAATTTTTCAAAACAACTGTTGAATTTTTAGGCTTTATTGTCTCTGAAAAAGGAATTAAAACTTGCCCCGATAAAGTAAGTGCTATAATTAATTATAAAACGTCACAAACTTTTATATCTTTACGCTCCTTCTTAGGTTTATCCGGTTACTACCGAAGATTCATAAGAGATTATTTCGCAATAGTAAAACCAGTTATAAAATATCTGCGTGGAGAAGATGGTTATATTGGTTATATAAAACTTGATAAAGAGGCCTTATATGCATTAGACAAAATGAAGAAAATCCTGACATCAGAAGATGTTTTATTACTGTACGCTGATTATAATAAACCTTTTGAACTGACCGCCGATGTGCCATTTTCGGCTATAGGCGCAGTAGTATCTCATGGAGGAAGGCCAATTACAATGATATCATGAACTCTTACTAAAACGGAAGAAAACTATGCAACAAACGAGAAGGAACTTTTAGCAATAGTATGGGCGTTAAAAACGCTTAGGCATTATTTGTAAGGAATAAGAGATGTAAATATGTATACAGACCATCAACCACTCAAATTTGCAAATTTCTAACAAAAATCCAAATAGAAAATTGAAACGATGGCAAGCTTTTATTGAAGAATTTGCACTCAAATTCTACTATAACCCAGATAATCAAGACAATTTGTAAATAATATGTCAGAAGATAGTACAAACAATACGATCCATAGTGACAATTCAAGTACAAGTGTTATAAAAACAATTGAATATCCGGTAAATCAATTCAAATCCCAATTAATACTTTCTGAATCTAATTTTAATCATAAAAATACCAAAATCATTTTCCAAAAATTAATTCGACACACTATCAGTTTTAACAGCTCAGACAGTTTATTAAAATATCTCAAGGAATGTATTAACCTCAATGTAACAAATGGCATACACTGTGATGTTCACACACCAGCTCAAATTCAAAATTTAATACTTAACGCGTACCCCAATACAAAATTCATTCATACAAAGAAAATGGTTACAGATCTAACAAATAAAGATGATCAAACAGAAGTGGCCACAATAAAAAAGCGCATCGATCACTTAGAGAAAATTTTAAACAAATTTCTAATGATTACTATTTTCCAAAATTAACCAAAATCTTAAAATCCATAATAGATAATTGCAAAATTTATTTGGAAAGCAAGTACCAACGCAAGCCTCCTAAACCAGAAATTGGAAAAACTCCAATTCTGAGCTCATCAGGAGAAATCCTCCACATAGACGTACTTATTACGGACAAACAATATTTTCTAACATGTATAGCGAAATTTTTAAAATTTTATGTTGTTAAACCAATACCTTGCAGACCTACATTGGACATTAAAGAGGCTCTG
This sequence comes from Poecilobothrus nobilitatus, assembly GCA_947095535.1. Lineage (NCBI taxonomy): Eukaryota > Metazoa > Arthropoda > Insecta > Diptera > Dolichopodidae > Poecilobothrus > Poecilobothrus nobilitatus. The sequence continues at coordinate 123,743,507 of OX352772.1, read as the reverse complement.
TTATAAAAATTAAAAATATTTAAAAATACAAAAACGATTGTTTCGGACAATGAAAAAGTCTTTAGTTCAAACAGTCTCAAAATTCTATTGAGGGATCATTTTAATATTGAACAATATTTCATTCCTACATTACACAGCGAAATTAACGGACAAATTGAAAGACTACATTCGACTCTTTTAGAAATTCCACGTTGTTAAGGAACAACAAAATATCACAGAAATTATAGATCTCATATTTTAATACAATTCACTCTATAACAAACGGGAAGCCAATAGATACAATTCAACAATACTCAGAAGACAATTTTAAAAAAGAAAAAGAGAAATGTCAAAGCTCACAATATAAAACTCTAAAAAGACTAAATACAAACTCTAAAACAAAAACATACCAACCGGCAGATAAAGTATTCCTTCGAACCAATGAAATCTACAAGAATTTATTCAAAAAATAATTCTACAACTAAAACTACCATTGATCATGTCATAACTGATCTGCTATCGTCCTCTTATTATTTACCTTTACATGATGTTTATATATCGGATCATCGACTTATAATGTTTAGTATCAAAATGGAAAGTACACCAACTCCAGTTATTACAAAAACAATATCAATACTGCAATATGAAAATATTAATTAATAATAGTTGACATCCAAAATAAAATTAATAATGTTAGTAGTTTTAAAGAATTGATTGTCATTTGTAATGACACAATAAAAACAATACGAATTCCAATTAAATTATTTCCAAAATTAAAATAAATAATAACAGTCCGTGGATTACCAGTAATATGAAACTAAATAGGAAAAAAAGAAACAAATTTTATAAATTAAAAATAAAATACCCTTCAAATTGTTTTTTTGAAGAGAAGTTTAAATATTACAAAAAATTATGTACTAACAATGAGAATAGTGCTCAAAAAACCTATTTTCAAAATATTTTAAATGTTAATGATTATCGATCTTTATGGAACTTAATGAATGAACATATATTCAATAAAGCAATATCAAAACCCAAAATTGTGTTGGAAATAGATAATAATATTACTGATTATCCAATGGAAATTTCTAAAATGTTTAATAATTATTTTATTAATAGTGTAGAAGAAATTTTATCTCTATTGAATTGCTCTCGAGCACCTAACTCAATTCATTCTTTATCAAATTCAATGAATAATTTTCGTTTTCCTCTGACTAGTCGTACTGAAGTTTTAAATGTTTTTGAAACACTGAATAAAAAATCCGCTGTCGGTTATGATTAAATATCTGCAAAATTTTGTGTGTATTTTAAAGAAGTAATGAGTCAAACAATAGCTGATCTAATCAATGTATTGTATTTGACACCAATCAAATGCATAATTATTGGTTATTTTCGCAATTGTCTCAAAATTGCAAAAGTAATTCCAATTTTTAAGAATGAGAATAAACTATCAGTTAAAAACTACCATCCTATTTCGTTGCTAAGTACTTTTTCAAAAATTTTTGAACGAATCATGTGTGACAGGCTTGAAAAACATCTACTTCTAAATGATATTATAAATAAAAATCAATTCTGATTTTGCGCAAAATCAAGTACGCTTACTGCCACTTCCCAATTGATAATGGACATTAAAAAAAACATGGATATAGGATTAATAACATCTTGCATATTTATTGAAAGAAAGGCTTTTGACTCCGTCGACTATCGTATTTTATTAGCTAAGCTAAATAAATTAGGACTAACCAATGAAACTTATAATCTCTTCTTATCTTATTTGTATAACAAATCTCAATTTGTTGCAATAAACGAATCAACCAGTAACAAACTTACAATTAAATATGGGGTCCCTCAAGGACCTTTACTGGGCCCACCTCTTTTCAATATCTTTACTAATGATGTATTCTCTATTGGATTAAAAGGTGATCTTATTATGTATGCTGGTGATATGGTTATATGTTATAAAAACCAATCGCTTGATGACATAAATAACCAAATGCATTCTGATTTATATAAACTAAATCAATGGCAAGAATATAATTCACTAAAAATCAATGAAGAAAAAACTAAATACATGATAATATTTGAAACAAAAAAAAAATCATTGATCTTGCTAGTTTCACTCTTAAAGTTAATAATCAAATTCTAGAGCGGGTGACAGTTTTTAAATATTTGGGTTTATGGATTGACTCTAAATTGGACTGGGAATACCACATTTCAACTATTAAAGGCAAAATACGGAAAAGAAATTTTTTACTATTTCAAATGAGAAAAATCCTTCCATTGAAGGTGAAATATTTGATTTTTCATGCTCATATTATGAGCACGGTACACTTTCCGATTTGGGGGTCTGCTTCAGCTTTCAGGCTATCAGGCGTCCATGTATTAATTAATAAAAGCTTAAACACAATGCACCAATTACCAATTTTAACTTCAACTTCACTTATTTATAAAAATATTCTACCTCTCACAAAACTAATTGAATTTGAAACAATTCTTCTAATATATATAAAATTAAAAATTACTTTCTACTTCGCACAATAAATGCAATACATGATAATAATACAGACAAGCTCAGAATTTTTATATTAATTTCTTTCGTACAAGTAACGATCATAATAATTTGATATACAGAGGCTTATTCTTATTCAATGATTTGCCCAATCAAATAAAGAATGAATTGCGAATATCAGTTTTTAAGGAAAAACTTATATACATACCTATATAAAATAAAATAAAATAATATAACATTACTAATTAGGCTTTTACATTTGTATTCATTTTATGTATATAAGTAAATTTATAATTAACTTATTTTTGAACTAAACTAAAGTAAATATAAATTAAAACAATCAAATTAAAGAAAATAAAAATTATTCTTGTCTGTGTAAGCAACTTGCTGTTACAGACATCTTTAAATTAAATTTAAAACAAATTAAATTAAATATTATGTTTATAAAATTTATATTAATATGTATTTTAAATTTAAGTAATAAAACAGAATAAGGAAAAATTTATATTAATATGTATTTTAAATTTAATTAATAAAACAGAATAAGGAAAAAAAAAACCATTACTAAAGGTAAAGCACCTATTTATGATGCCTTCGTTTATATATCTCATACGACTAACCTAACAGAGTACGAAGAGCTTAATATAGAGAACGAAAATTTTTTAAGACAGATAACTGAAACCACGTTACAACAAAACATACTACAACAACAAATTGACGAATCCTCCCTCATATTAAAGACATTGGCAATTCCCAAAAGAATCGCTACGTCAATTAACTTTCTCATTAGCGCTTTAAAATTTATTACAGGAACAGCGGAGCACGATGAGTATGAACTACTACTAACAAAAACTAACATGCTAATAGAACAGACAAACTAAAATTAACACTGTACTACAAGACAACAGATAACAGACAAACTAATAATACACTATACTACAAACAACAGATAACAGGCAAACTAAAATTAACACTATACTACAAGATAGAATAAACCAAATTACAAAACAGATTAACGACTTACAAAAAAATCGAAATAATCACTCACAAGAAAAACAAGATTTATTAGTTTTACAATTTTTAATAAACCGAAACAACCATATTATAAATCATTTAAACAGTATTTCATTTTTGTACTGGCAAGAAATAATATAATAAACCCTCTCCTTTTGGATGATATCGAATTTAAAAGAGAAAATCAATCCTGGCAAATTTCCTATAAGCATCAACAATTTATTTACCGTCACTAAAATAAAAATATTACAAAATACCATATTCACCATATTTTTTTTCAAAATTACAAAATGCCAAATCACCATATTTTAAAAATTCCTAAAATAAAACTTTTTGTAATTTCATAATAATCTACCTCGTAATTCAACAAAATTTTAACTCTGGAGACCAGTCCGCAGCAAAATACGAAAAATATTACCAACCACTGGCTCAATGCTCAAACGCAACTTTAATCAATATTTGTAGACCAATTTTTCCAAAATGCGTGACTCAGATATTAAATAACAACAAAACAGCTTGTCCAACAGAATCCTCTCACGAAATACAAAAATACAACAAATTGAAGATTGCCTAATTATTATCAATGATGTTTTTAACATGAATATATTTGACCAACATCAAGTAACAACATAAGGAACCTTCTTATTAATATTTGATCAATCAATACAAATTAACGGAACAGTGTACTACAAGAAACAATTGCACAATATAGATATTTATTCAGAAATACATCCACCAAAACTATTAATTCTATCACACATCAGTCATCAAGAGAAGTATTCATTACCATACTTAGAAAATATTAACATTAAAAATACAAACCATATCAACACTATTCGTGACGAATTATTAAAACAAAAATTATTAAAAATTAAAAAATTATTAAAAAATAAATTTGAAGAATTATAAAAAATAACATAACGGTATTCGCTGAAGCTAACAGAACTTTACCATATGACACTAAAATAGAAGCTTCTATAAAAACAATAACTGAAGAATCTATCTATTCAAAAAGTTATCCATATCCAATGTCAGCGACAAATTTTGTAAATAAGGAAATTAAGACGCTCCTTAGGGATGGAATTATTAGAAAATCAAACTCTCCCTACAATTTTCCTATTCATATAGTTAGTAAAAAGGAGGTAAACCAAGCAAAGAAGGTAAACCAACAATGCGAATGGTAAACGAATGGAAACGAAATTAAATGAAAAAAATACCCGATATCGGTTACATCAGTGATACTGGCTAACTCAGGCAAATCAAAATGCTTCACTACCTTAGACCTAAAATCAGGATTCCATCAAATCATTTTAGGTGAAAGAGACAGACAAAAAACTGTCTTTAATATTAATAACGGTAAATATGAATTTTGAAGGCTAACATTTGGATTGAAAAATGCACCAAGTATCTTTCAAAGACCTATTGATGATATTCTAAAAAATTATATTGGTAAATTTTGTCACGTTTATGTCGACGATACTATTATCTTTTCACCAGACGAAAAATCGCATCTAAAAGATATCGAAAAAATCTTAATAAAACTTTACAAAGCTGGAATGCGCGTTTCAGCCGAAAAATAAAAATTTTTCAAAACAACTGTTGAATTTTTAGGCTTTATTGTCTCTGAAAAAGGAATTAAAACTTGCCCCGATAAAGTAAGTGCTATAATTAATTATAAAACGTCACAAACTTTTATATCTTTACGCTCCTTCTTAGGTTTATCCGGTTACTACCGAAGATTCATAAGAGATTATTTCGCAATAGTAAAACCAGTTATAAAATATCTGCGTGGAGAAGATGGTTATATTGGTTATATAAAACTTGATAAAGAGGCCTTATATGCATTAGACAAAATGAAGAAAATCCTGACATCAGAAGATGTTTTATTACTGTACGCTGATTATAATAAACCTTTTGAACTGACCGCCGATGTGCCATTTTCGGCTATAGGCGCAGTAGTATCTCATGGAGGAAGGCCAATTACAATGATATCATGAACTCTTACTAAAACGGAAGAAAACTATGCAACAAACGAGAAGGAACTTTTAGCAATAGTATGGGCGTTAAAAACGCTTAGGCATTATTTGTAAGGAATAAGAGATGTAAATATGTATACAGACCATCAACCACTCAAATTTGCAAATTTCTAACAAAAATCCAAATAGAAAATTGAAACGATGGCAAGCTTTTATTGAAGAATTTGCACTCAAATTCTACTATAACCCAGATAATCAAGACAATTTGTAAATAATATGTCAGAAGATAGTACAAACAATACGATCCATAGTGACAATTCAAGTACAAGTGTTATAAAAACAATTGAATATCCGGTAAATCAATTCAAATCCCAATTAATACTTTCTGAATCTAATTTTAATCATAAAAATACCAAAATCATTTTCCAAAAATTAATTCGACACACTATCAGTTTTAACAGCTCAGACAGTTTATTAAAATATCTCAAGGAATGTATTAACCTCAATGTAACAAATGGCATACACTGTGATGTTCACACACCAGCTCAAATTCAAAATTTAATACTTAACGCGTACCCCAATACAAAATTCATTCATACAAAGAAAATGGTTACAGATCTAACAAATAAAGATGATCAAACAGAAGTGGCCACAACGGAGCATAAAAAAGCGCATCGATCACTTAGAGAAAATTTTAAACAAATTTCTAATGATTACTATTTTCCAAAATTAACCAAAATCTTAAAATCCATAATAGATAATTGCAAAATTTATTTGGAAAGCAAGTACCAACGCAAGCCTCCTAAACCAGAAATTGGAAAAACTCCAATTCTGAGCTCATCAGGAGAAATCCTCCACATAGACGTACTTATTACGGACAAACAATATTTTCTAACATGTATAGCGAAATTTTTAAAATTTTATGTTGTTAAACCAATACCTTGCAGACCTACATTGGACATTAAAGAGGCTCTGTTATAAAAATTAAAAATATTTAAAAATACAAAAACGATTGTTTCGGACAATGAAAAAGTCTTTAGTTCAAACAGTCTCAAAATTCTATTGAGGGATCATTTTAATATTGAACAATATTTCATTCCTACATTACACAGCGAAATTAACGGACAAATTGAAAGACTACATTCGACTCTTTTAGAAATTCCACGTTGTTAAGGAACAACAAAATATCACAGAAATTATAGATCTCATATTTTAATACAATTCACTCTATAACAAACGGGAAGCCAATAGATACAATTCAACAATACTCAGAAGACAATTTTAAAAAAGAAAAAGAGAAATGTCAAAGCTCACAATATAAAACTCTAAAAAGACTAAATACAAACTCTAAAACAAAAACATACCAACCGGCAGATAAAGTATTCCTTCGAACCAATGAAATCTACAAGAATTTATTCAAAAAATAATTCTACAACTAAAACTACCATTGATCATGTCATAACTGATCTGCTATCGTCCTCTTATTATTTACCTTTACATGATGTTTATATATCGGATCATCGACTTATAATGTTTAGTATCAAAATGGAAAGTACACCAACTCCAGTTATTACAAAAACAATATCAATACTGCAATATGAAAATATTAATTAATAATAGTTGACATCCAAAATAAAATTAATAATGTTAGTAGTTTTAAAGAATTGATTGTCATTTGTAATGACACAATAAAAACAATACGAATTCCAATTAAATTATTTCCAAAATTAAAATAAATAATAACAGTCCGTGGATTACCAGTAATATGAAACTAAATAGGAAAAAAAGAAACAAATTTTATAAATTAAAAATAAAATACCCTTCAAATTGTTTTTTTGAAGAGAAGTTTAAATATTACAAAAAATTATGTACTAACAATGAGAATAGTGCTCAAAAAACCTATTTTCAAAATATTTTAAATGTTAATGATTATCGATCTTTATGGAACTTAATGAATGAACATATATTCAATAAAGCAATATCAAAACCCAAAATTGTGTTGGAAATAGATAATAATATTACTGATTATCCAATGGAAATTTCTAAAATGTTTAATAATTATTTTATTAATAGTGTAGAAGAAATTTTATCTCTATTGAATTGCTCTCGAGCACCTAACTCAATTCATTCTTTATCAAATTCAATGAATAATTTTCGTTTTCCTCTGACTAGTCGTACTGAAGTTTTAAATGTTTTTGAAACACTGAATAAAAAATCCGCTGTCGGTTATGATTAAATATCTGCAAAATTTTGTGTGTATTTTAAAGAAGTAATGAGTCAAACAATAGCTGATCTAATCAATGTATTGTATTTGACACCAATCAAATGCATAATTATTGGTTATTTTCGCAATTGTCTCAAAATTGCAAAAGTAATTCCAATTTTTAAGAATGAGAATAAACTATCAGTTAAAAACTACCATCCTATTTCGTTGCTAAGTACTTTTTCAAAAATTTTTGAACGAATCATGTGTGACAGGCTTGAAAAACATCTACTTCTAAATGATATTATAAATAAAAATCAATTCTGATTTTGCGCAAAATCAAGTACGCTTACTGCCACTTCCCAATTGATAATGGACACTAAAAAAAACATGGATATAGGATTAATAACATCTTGCATATTTATTGAAAGAAAGGCTTTTGACTCCGTCGACTATCGTATTTTATTAGCTAAGCTAAATAAATTAGGACTAACCAATGAAACTTATAATCTCTTCTTATCTTGTTTGTATAACAAATCTCAATTTTTTGCAATAAACGAATCAACCAGTAACAAACTTACAATTAAATATGGGGTCCCTCAAGGACCTTTACTGGGCCCACCTCTTTTTAATATCTTTACTAATGATGTATTCTCTATTGGATTAAAAGGTGATCTTATTATGTATGCTGGTGATATGGTTATATGTTATAAAAACCAATCGCTTGATGACATAAATAACCAAATCCATTCTGATTTATATAAACTAAATCAATGGCAAGAATATAATTCACTAAAAATCAATGAAGAAAAACTAAATACATGATATTTGAAACAAAAAAAAAATCATTGATCTTGCTAGTTTCACTCTTAAAGTTAATAATCAAATTCTAGAGCGGGTGACAGTTTTTAAATATATGGGTTTATGGATTGACTCTAAATTGGACTGGGAATACCACATTTCAACTATTAAAGGCAAAATACGGAAAAGAAATTTTTTACTATTTCAAATGAGAAAAATCCTTCCATTGAAGGTGAAATATTTGATTTTTCATGCTCATATTATGAGCAAGGTACGTTATCTTTTTCCGATTTGTGGGTCTGCTTCAGCTTTCAGGCTATCAGACGTCCATGTATTAATTAATAAAAGCTTAAAAACAATGCATCAATTACCAATTTTAACTTCAACTTCACTTATTTATAAAAATATTCTACCCCTGACAAAACTAATTGAATTTGAAACAATTCTGCTAATATATAAAATTAAAAATTACTTTCTACTTCGCACAATAAATGCAATACATGATAATAATACTAGACAAGCTCAGAATTTTTATATTAATTTCTTTCGTACAAGTAACGATCATAATAATTTGATATACAGTGGCTTATTCTTATTTAATGATTTGCCCAATCAAATAAAAAATGAATTGCGAATATCAGTGTTTAAGGAAAAATTATATACATACCTATATAAAATAAAATAAAATAATATAACATTACTAATTAGGCTTTTACATTTGTATACATTTTATAGTATATAAGTAAATTTATAATTAACTTATTTTTGAACTAAACTAAAGTAAATATAAATTAAAACAATCAAATTAAAGAAAATAAAAATTATTCTTGTCTGTGTAAGCAACTTGCTGTTACAGACATCTTTAAATTAAATTTAAAACAAATTAAATTAAATATTATGTTTATAAAATTTATATTAATATGTATTTTAAATTTAAGTAATAAAACAGAATAAAGAAAAATTTATATTAATATGTATTTTAAATTTAAGTAATAAAACAGAATAAGGAAAAAAAAAACCATTACTAAAGGTAAAGCACCCATTTATGATGACTTCGTTTATATATCTCATACGACTAACCTAACAGAGTACGAAGAGCTTAATATAGAGAACGAAAATTTTTTAAGACAGATAACTGAAACCCCGTTACAACAAAACATACTACAACAACAAATTGACGAATCCTTCCTCATATTAAAGACATTGGGAATTCCCAAAAGAATCGCTACGTCAATTAACTTTCTCATTAGCGCTTTAAAATTTATTACAGGAACAGCGGAGCACGATGAGTATGAACTACTACTAACAAAAACTAACATGCTAATAGAACAGGCAAACTAAAATTAACACTATACTACAAGACAACAGATAACAGACAAACTAATAATAAACTATACTACAAACAACAGATAACAGGCAAACTAAAATTAACACTACACTACAAGATAGAATAAACCAAATTACAAAATAGATTAACGACTTACAAAAAAAACGAAATAATCACTCACAAGAAAAACAAGATTTATTAGTTTTACAATTTTTAATAAACCGAAACAACCATATTATAAATCATTTAAACAGTATTTCATTTTTGTACTGGCAAGAAATAATATAATAAACCCTCTCCTTTTGGATGATATCGAATTTAAAAGAAAAAATCAATCTTGGCAAATTTCCTATAAACATCAACAATTTATTTACCGTCACTAAAATAAAAATATTACAAAATGCCATATTTACATTATTTTACAAAATTACAAAATGCCAAATCATATTATTTTAAAAATTCCTAAACTAAAATTTTTTGTGATTTCATAATAATCTACCTCGTAATTCAACACAACAAAATTTTAACTCTGGAGACCAGTCCGCAGCAAAATTCGAACAATATTACCAACCACTGGCTGAATGCTCAAACGCAACTTTAATCAATATTTGTAGACCAATTTTTCCAAAATGCGTGACTCAGATATTAAATAACAACAAAACAGCTTGTCCAACAGAATCCTCTCACGAAATACAAAAATACAACAAATTGAAGATTGCCAAATAATTCTCAATGATGTTTTTAACATGAATATATTTGACCAACATCAAGTAACAACATAAGGAACCTTCGTTGTAATATTCGATCGATAATATTCGTTGTAATATTCGATACCTAATATTCGATCAATCAATACAAATTAACGGATCAGTGTACTACAAGAAACAATTGCACAATATAGATATATATTCAGAAATACATCCACCAAAACTATTATTTCTATCACACGTCAGTCATCAAGAGAAGTTATCATTACATACGCTTACTGCCACTTCCCAATTGATAATGGACACTAAAAAAAACATGGATATAGGATTAATAACATCTTGCATATTTATTGAAAGAAAGGCTTTTGACTCCGTCGACTATCGTATTTTATTAGCTAAGCTAAATAAATTAGGACTAACCAATGAAACTTATAATCTCTTCTTATCTTGTTTGTATAACAAATCTCAATTTTTTGCAATAAACGAATCAACCAGTAACAAACTTACAATTAAATATGGGGTCCCTCAAGGACCTTTACTGGGCCCACCTCTTTTTAATATCTTTACTAATGATGTATTCTCTATTGGATTAAAAGGTGATCTTATTATGTATGCTGGTGATATGGTTATATGTTATAAAAACCAATCGCTTGATGACATAAATAACCAAATGCATTCTGATTTATATAAACTAAATCAATGGCAAGAATATAATTCACTAAAAATCAATGAAGAAAAACTAAATACATGATATTTGAAACAAAAAAAAAATCATTGATCTTGCTAGTTTCACTCTTAAAGTTAATAATCAAATTCTAGAGCGGGTGACAGTTTTTAAATATATGGGTTTATGGATTGACTCTAAATTGGACTGGGAATACCACATTTCAACTATTAAAGGCAAAATACGGAAAAGAAATTTTTTACTATTTCAAATGAGAAAAATCCTTCCATTGAAGGTGAAATATTTGATTTTTCATGCTCATATTATGAGCAAGGTACGTTATCTTTTTCCGATTTGTGGGTCTGCTTCAGCTTTCAGGCTATCAGACTTCCATGTATTAATTAATAAAAGCTTAAAAACAATGCATCAATTACCAATTTTAACTTCAACTTCACTTATTTATAAAAATATTCTACCCCTGACAAAACTAATTGAATTTGAAACAATTCTGCTAATATATAAAATTAAAAATTACTTTCTACTTCGCACAATAAATGCAATACATGATAATAATACTAGACAAGCTCAGAATTTTTATATTAATTTCTTTCGTACAAGTAACGATCATAATAATTTGATATACAGTGGCTTATTCTTATTTAATGATTTGCCCAATCAAATAAAAAATGAATTGCGAATATCAGTGTTTAAGGAAAAATTATATACATACCTATATAAAATAAAATAAAATAATATAACATTACTAATTAGGCTTTTACATTTGTATACATTTTATAGTATATAAGTAAATTTATAATTAACTTATTTTTGAACTAAACTAAAGTAAATATAAATTAAAACAATCAAATTAAAGAAAATAAAAATTATTCTTGTCTGTGTAAGCAACTTGCTGTTACAGACATCTTTAAATTAAATTTAAAACAAATTAAATTAAATATTATGTTTATAAAATTTATATTAATATGTATTTTAAATTTAAGTAATAAAACAGAATAAAGAAAAATTTATATTAATATGTATTTTAAATTTAAGTAATAAAACAGAATAAGGAAAAAAAAAACCATTACTAAAGGTAAAGCACCCATTTATGATGACTTCGTTTATATATCTCATACGACTAACCTAACAGAGTACGAAGAGCTTAATATAGAGAACGAAAATTTTTTAAGACAGATAACTGAAACCCCGTTACAACAAAACATACTACAACAACAAATTGACGAATCCTTCCTCATATTAAAGACATTGGGAATTCCCAAAAGAATCGCTACGTCAATTAACTTTCTCATTAGCGCTTTAAAATTTATTACAGGAACAGCGGAGCACGATGAGTATGAACTACTACTAACAAAAACTAACATGCTAATAGAACAGACAAACTAAAATTAACACTATACTACAAGACAACAGATAACAGACAAACTAATAATAAACTATACTACAAACAACAGATAACAGGCAAACTAAAATTAACACTACACTACAAGATAGAATAAACCAAATTACAAAATAGATTAACGACTTACAAAAAAAACGAAATAATCACTCACAAGAAAAACAAGATTTATTAGTTTTACAATTTTTAATAAACCGAAACAACCATATTATAAATCATTTAAACAGTATTTCATTTTTGTACTGGCAAGAAATAATATAATAAACCCTCTCCTTTTGGATGATATCGAATTTAAAAGAAAAAATCAATCTTGGCAAATTTCCTATAAACATCAACAATTTATTTACCGTCACTAAAATAAAAATATTACAAAATGCCATATTTACCTTATTTTACAAAATTACAAAATGCCAAATCATATTATTTTAAAAATTCCTAAACTAAAATTTTTTGTGATTTCATAATAATCTACCTCGTAATTCAACACAACAAAATTTTAACTCTGGAGACCAGTCCGCAGCAAAATTCGAACAATATTACCAACCACTGGCTGAATGCTCAAACGCAACTTTAATCAATATTTGTAGACCAATTTTTCCAAAATGCGTGACTCAGATATTAAATAACAACAAAACAGCTTGTCCAACAGAATCCTCTCACGAAATACAAAAATACAACAAATTGAAGATTGCCAAATAATTCTCAATGATGTTTTTAACATGAATATATTTGACCAACATCAAGTAACAACATAAGGAACCTTCGTTGTAATATTCGATCGATAATATTCGTTGTAATATTCGATACCTAATATTCGATCAATCAATACAAATTAACGGATCAGTGTACTACAAGAAACAATTGCACAATATAGATATATATTCAGAAATACATCCACCAAAACTATTATTTCTATCACACGTCAGTCATCAAGAGAAGTTATCATTACATACATGAAAATATTAACATTAAAAATACAAACCATATCAACACTATTCGTGACGAATTAGTAAAACAAAATATTTTAAAATGGGTAATAATTTCATTTATATTACTCATAATTTTTTCTATTTCCATTAAGATCCTTCTTCAATTGAAAACGCATTACAATCTTACAACCTTCAAAACGAAGACGTTCCAAACTTAACAAGAGGAGGTGTTAACACAGGTGTTGAAATCACAATAATTAAATTGGGATTATGAAATTTCATCAGTAAATTTTGCCGTGAGAATTTCTAATGTTTAAGTTCAATTTCTGTTATTAACCCTTTTTGCATTCATTTTTGTATTATAACTAAAAATTTGCAAAGTATGTAATCATTAAATTACTATAAATAAGCTGTTAATTAGAAATTATAATTAAAATAAATTAGATTCTCAGCATAATAACTTATTTTATTATTTTACCTTCTTGTGATTAAGCCATTTTCTTCCAATACGCAATTGTTGAGGCTGCCTTGGGCGCAAGTAAGCATTATAATAAAAAAACAAGTAAATTTACTACAAGTAAATTAACTTAAACAATTTATTTTTATGTTATAATACGAATTTAATTCTTTCAAAATAATTAAATTCATTTTCTATCTTAGTTCTACCTATTGTAAATACCAAAAGGTAAAGGTCCAAATTTTTTAAAGGTGAGTAAATTCTATTCAATTTCAACCGTTTAATCCAATATTTTATTCAAACATTACCTTTCTATTATTTTATTATTATTTTATTATATTAAAGGATTAGAGTATTAATACATAAAATTGGTATGGTACTTTGATGTGATCATAAATCTTTTTTTTTGTCAGACCTTCGAAGTTACAGCATTTCTTTTTTAATTAGTTAAAAACTTTTTTTATGTTAACTTTTTTACTTATATTTTTTTATTCTATTCTTAAATTATTAAAATTAAACAAGTGAACTTTTATAATTAATTTTTTATTTTCTTTCACTTAAAATTATTTAAAAGTGTAATATAAAAAAACTATAAATTTTAAATTATATGGCTGCATTCCAATGGCGGCAAGATAAGTATTTTTACTTTAATTTAATAAACAAGATACAATTTTATTTTTTTTTTTTTTGTCGAACTATATTAAATTTAAATAATTTTTAATTTTTCTGATTGAAAATATAATTTATAATTAAATGCGCTCAAACAAAACTAATCTGTTTACATTAATTTACATTTCTTTTTTTATTATTTCATCTTAATATCAACTTCTGGTAAACAAAACAATTATATATCTATCTCCCTCCCACACGTATGATGGATGCTGATGTTCTTCTTCTGTTCTCAATTTGCTCAATTTTTTTAATACCACCATAGTTATTACGTAATTTAATTGATTAATTTCTGTTGATAAGTTTTGCTTTTGGTGAGTTTTTGGTTGTACCTGCGTTCAATTAGTTCATTAAGAGTTTATGTTGAAAACTGTTGAAGGTTTTTATAAACCATTTGCTCACTCGAGGCAGAATATTAAAATATTAATGTTTATATTAAAGTATTGATATTGATAATAATTTATTTTACAGTGTTGTCAAGCTCAGGTTATTTAAATCGTACACTTTTACTTCTGAATTTAATTTTGGATAAATTTTAATTTTTTGTTAATTTTAATTATTACCTTAATTTTTAATTTACATACTTTAATTTATTTTAATTCAGATTTTGATCTTGGTTAATTTTAAAATTGATTTTAAGTCTAATTTTGATTTTAATTACAATTTCAACTCTGATTTCATATTAATTTTAATTTTAATTTTAAACTGAATTTCAATTTTAATGTTATTTTGATTTTTTGCTTTATATTAATTGTTTTCCAAGAAAATTACCAATTTTAATGTTAATGTTAATCGCAGATTGCAAACGAATTTTCATGCCGTCGTTTGCCAGCTTAGTTCTATGTGAAACTCAAGTTAGTAAACACAATGATAACTTTAATGTTACCGGCTACTCACTTATTTCACACTTTGTACCGAAAAGAGGTATCCCTGTCTATATAAAAAATGGCATCAACCTTCCACTACAACCATCCCAACCTAATCCAACCTTCCACTACATTTGGCTCAAAATTTTCGTTGAAAAGCATGTCATACATTTCTGTTTCCTATACAGATCGCCCAGCTCAAATGAACAAGAAACTGCTATGGAAATTGAAAATCTATCGAACCAGATCAATGAAATTTTGGACGCATCTCCAGAAACTGTATTTGTTCTGGCGGGAGATTTCAACATTCATAACAGGCACTGGCTTTCATTTTTCTAGTAACATCTTTCCGAGTCAAAACTCAATTGGGAAACAAGTTGAACTATTCATCACACTGTTCCACCTCTCTCAACTTGTTAAAAATCCCATTAGGATCCCGGACCGTGTTAAATCCCGGCCTTAACAAATTTTTTAGAATCTTTGATTGACCATTCTGCTTCCATAATCGCTGCAAATGCGATTAGTGAAATTATTTTACTTGGAATGAGATTATTCATTCCTCATTTCATGAAATCTGTTAAGAGGAGGCCCAAATCTTGGTTTAATCGCATTTGGAAAGAAGCAATTTTTAGAAAAGAGAACTTTTTAAACAGTACCAAAACAATAAGTCGGAGGCTCGCAGGGCCAACTATAAAGTGGTGAGAAACAGATGCAAGAGAGTTATCAATAAGCAAAAATTCTTGTTCAGATTTGCCAAAGAATAGCAAATCCTTTTGGCCATTTGAAAAAAGTCTAAAAGAAGACGTTAGAGGGTCTTCCTTTCCACCACTTGTTGATAATAATAAACGAATCGTATCAGATTCTAAAAAGAAGGTGAACTTATTTGGCAAGCTGTTCGCTTCCAATTTGACGCTGCCACAGTCAGCTCAGATGCCACCCTCTGTTCCAGAAGTTAGCTGTTTATACTTTAGAAAAATTTACTTTAGGACACAGGCGGGTGGTAGAACCACCATGGTGCTTAAAAATACCTACTCCAGTATTAAAAATGCTAAGCATTAGGTCTATGTAGGGTCTATCTAAAATGGATTGGAGATTGAAAATATAAGGATTTAGCAAATATTCAAAAATGGGGTAATGTCCACAGGAGAACATGAGTCAAGATGAGTTGGTTTCAACACCAAAAAACACAATGCTGTCTCATCTCGCGGAAAATTACCACTACTGTTCCCAACCTACTATTTCAGGGAGAAGTTTTGCGGCATTGAACAGATTTAAACATCCTGGGTATCAAGTTAAACCAGTAATTGTCTTGGTCAAATCAAAGTTTTGGTATAGTCAAGGACGCAGCTAAATGTTTGGGTTATTTAAACAGCTTTGAGTTATTTAGATAATGTGAAAAACATACCTATTCGTCTTATCAACGACCCCAGTATAACTTCAATGCTCACTTCACTCAGCCATCGTCGCACAGTTGGGTCACTGACCTTGTTTTATAGATATCTCGTAGGGGTTAACACGTGTTCCAAAGAAATAAAACAGTTAATGCCTCCACTAAAAGTTTTCCAACGAGAAACAAGGAGGGCAACAGATTCTCATCCCTACCATGTACAGTTATCAAGATGGCGAAAGACAGCTTATGTAAATTAGTTTGTGATGCACGTCCCGCTTGTAGAACCATATACCATCGCATTTATTCCCTAAAGTTGGTAATTCATATGCGTACGATTTACTTCAGTTTAAGATGAACTTTAGCATCTTTCTTCAAAATGTCCCTCCGAATTTTCCTACCTATCCCCCATAATCCAAATTTCCTAATTCCAATTTCTCCAATTATCCTTCCCACATCCTAATCCCCAAAACCAAACTGTACATTTCTATTAAAGGTTCCATCCTAAAGTTTAGTTTTAAAAGGGGGGTGGTTTTGGTTAGTTAAAGATCAACACTAAACTGAGGAAGCACGTGCAGTTCCTCTTGGTCACTTTCGAGGTTTCCACCAACCTTCGTAAAACAAAAAAAAATATATAATATTATGTATGTATATTAAACAAGGTAGAATGTAAACAAACGGGTTTTAAAAGCGCACTTTTCCAAAACACAATACAAACTGTTTAGAATTGTGGCTTGCACAAAAATTTGAGAATTTCATGTAAATAAGAAAAAAAGTGAAAATAGGACTTTTCTGGAATTTTGAAAAGCTGTAAGTCCCGAACCCTATATAACTAAGAAAAACCGTTAGCACACGTAAAAATATATTACTGAAGCTTTAATTTTTATGTCTTGCCGAAAAAAAATGTGTACAGGTGCTTAGCAAATTTTCAATTTTTCAGCTCTAATACCTCGTAAACAGGGGGTGGTGCAAAAAAATGTTCTAAGGAAACTTATACTAATTCTAAAAGTTTCTTGTCCCAAAATTTCGGGTTCCTATCTGAAAGCGTGCCGGAGTTATGAAAAAAGAAATTTTATGCAAAGTGTGGTTTTCACATAACGGTAAATTTAAATAGTAAATTACATAATTTTGCATAATTGCATAATTTGCGTGCCGGAGTTATGAAAGTAGAAAAATCATGCAAAATTTGGTTTTCATATAACGGTAAATTAAAATACTAAATTTAAAAAAATTGTATAATTTTGATATTAATTTAAAGTTAATTATAAGTTAAAGAAAACATCTGTCGAATGACGTTTTCATATTGAAAAAATCTTAAGCAGAACATAAGATATATGCATTTAAAAATAGGGCTTTTTCAAAGTTTGAGGGGCTGTAGCTCCGCAATGGATGGGGCTACATGAAAAAGTTGTTCCTCAAAATTAGTTTTTTATGAGACCTACCATGGTTAAAATTTTTTTTCTCTATCTTTAACGGTGTAGAAGTTTTGTAAACAGACGGACGGACGGACAGAATGAAACTAATAAGCACATTTTTTCAAAATTTTTTTGGAAATGTGCTAAAAACAAGAAAATAATTTGATATAATTATATTATATGTTTTATTAATAATTTGATATAATAAAAAATAAGTTTTTTTTCTTTTTTGAAAAAAAAAAGTTTAAACTGAAAAAGTCAAACCTATTTTTGGTAGCTTTGCACTTTTTTTTCTTGAAAAAAAAAGTTTAAACTGAAAAAGTGCAAAACTGAAAAAGTCAAACCTATTTTTGGTAGTTTTGCACTTTTTTTTTCAGTTTTGAACAGTTTTAGAATAGGACTGAAATCTGAACATTTTTAGAATAGGACAGAAAAACGACAACATATTCTTTTCAAGTTTGCTATACTGGTTTTTTTAGGGTTGTATCATTTACATGGCAACTAATAGATGACAAACATTGTTAATTATTTTGTTGTTAAAAATAAATTTAAACAATATGTCTAACGAAGGTTATTCTCTTTTCTTAAAAAAAATTTAAGATGAAGAAGATGATTGTAATAATTTATTGCACAACATTTATAGGATGCAAAGTTATCCCGTTTTCAGACATTTTTCTGTCTACAAATTATATTGTACTTATTTAAAACCTTTTAAGCTTATGTTTCTTATCAATTATAAAAATTTTTTCTTGTAAATTAGATATTTTTTAAAACTCAACCAAATAAATGTAAATTGTAATCTATTTTACATTATATATTGTCATTAATCACTATTTACTATTTGACTAACAGTGACAATTATATATATATATTTTAATGTTGTCATTCTGGAGAGAGCAAAACTGATTTTATTGCCCCGTCAATATTTTCAGGTCAATTTTTAAAAAAAAATGTTGCCCCGTGCGAGTTTCGGTTTCAATTTTTTTTAGAGAAGAACACGAACATTTCAGTTTTGCTTTTTTTTCAGAAAAGAACGGAAAAAATGTGACATAAAAAAAAGTGCAACCCCATGTCAAAACTTTTTGCAGAAAAGAAAACGACATAAGTCATTTATTATTCATATTTGACTAATTTTCAGTTTCTGAAATCATTAATTTCACTAAGCCGTTGATTACTCAGCTGTAGCTATTGTACAAGACTATAGAGATATTTCTTTTATTTCTACGCCATCTATTATCTTATACAAGAATTATGGTTTATTATTATTTCATTATATACCTTTATAATGATATTAATTATAATTTATACGACATATTACAGTTATTTTTAATTTAATTAATTTCTATTAATTATATTCTATTAATTATATAATTATATATTATATATAATTATTCTATTAATTATATATTATAAGAAAAATCTATATTATATTTTATTAATCTATATGACTCAGCTGGGGGTTTGAACCCGACACCTTTATATATATATGGATATGGATATATAATATACATATATAAATTATGTATATTCTAACTAAGTATATATATACATTACATACATATATAAAACTGGTAAACAAAATCCAATCACAAATAGATGGATTTCAACAACAGAAAAATAGGAACAATGTCGTAATAGCCGGCCTCCCACAGAAGATTCAGGATCCAAAAAATACAGTATTTAAAATAATAGAAAAAATACAGGCAAACATAGAAAAAGACGATGTCATAAATGTATCCAGATTGCATCAAGGAAAAGATGCTTTATATTTGGTAAAGTTTAAATCACAAAATAATAAAACTGAACTACTAAGTAAAAAAAAACTATATAAACATCTCTTTAATACGGAGTTTGGCTTTGAAGATAATGGGAACAAGCAGATTTTTTTCGACAACATCTCTCAAAGTAAATTATATTATGAGGCAAAGCAGTTCAAATTATCAAATGAATTCAAATATCTTTGGATCAAAGAGGGCACCATATTTATGCGCAAAACAGATAATTCAAAGGTATTTAAAATACAAAACTTTAACGATATCACTTTTATTCAAAATCATATTAATAAGTAAAGTATTTTTTAAAATCTTTAAATTAACTTTTTTAATTTTAATACGCATATTATATAAGTTATTTACACATTCGTTTTATGTTAAACCTTTAATTATTTTAACTAAAATTTTAACAAATAATATCACCTTTATTTTGTTAAAATATCTAACCTACAATTTCATTTGTCAATACTGCAATTTTTTCTCAATAAAAAAACAAGTATTTCGTTTTTTCTTTTCATTTATTTTTTTAACACATCTCTTGAATCATCTCTTGCATAATTCTTACACATCATCTTAAATTCTTAGTTTTGTTAGCTAAATTTAATTTTTTATTTTTAAATTCTGCTTATTCAATAGTATTTATTGTATATAAAATTGTTACATATTTGCTTTTTCTTGAAATCATAATTAACAATAACAAACCAATAAAACCAAAAATAAAACTAAAATCATTTAATTTTAATCTATCTATGCATTACCACAATTTTTTCTTAATTAAAAAACAATTATTTTTGATTTTTCTATTTAAATTAAATTTTTTAATACATATATCTTCATATTTTTACAACACGTGTTCCTTATTTGCACTAATAACTACATTACAACATATTTTTTTTTATATATTTACATTTTGTTTTTGTTTTGACTTTACAGGTTTAATTTTTTTATTTGCTTTTATTTACATTACACACTTATTATTTTTAAATTTAATTTTTTTTATAATTATTTACATTAATCCACCTACTATTTTTAATTTTAATTTTATTTTTGTAATAATTAAAAATCTTATAGCAACACTCGACATGTTTTCGTATACTACTTCTCAAGTCATATTTCTTGCAATTTCTATTCGATCATTTTGCTCAAAATATTTTCTATTATCAAAAACAGCTGATCATTTTAATTTATATAGTACATTTAAATTATATGTGTTATATAAACTTATTTACTGCACAATAGAGCAGCTGATAAATTTTAATTTATTTTTATTTATCTTTTTTTTTTGTTTTTTTTTGGTTTAATTGCTTCGTTTTTGTTTAATGAGCTTCGATAATATTGATAATATTAAAGATAACATAAAGGTGGATCATTACATTAACTTTGATCAAACTTCAGCAATACATAAATATAAAATTTAAATATTATGTATCTAAATATTCAAAGTTTACGCAAAAAATTGTATGAAGTCGAAGCGTTAATTGAAAATTTTAATTGTAACGTACATATAATAGTATTGACAGAAATATGGTTGCATACATCAGAAAATACATTTTTTAATATCAATGGTTTCACCTCATATTTTAGCAATAGATAGTAACCTAATCTTTAGTGAGGAATTGGGAAATAGTAATATGATAGGTGTAAAATTATTAAAAGAAAAAAGCAATATTATAGGAATATATAGATCTCATGATACTCGAATGAATGATTTTTTAGCCAAAATCGATGAAATAACGTTTAAATACAAAGGGTCAGTTATAGTAGGTGATATGAATATCAATTTACTAAAAAGCAATAACTCTGACAACAAGCTATATATTACTATGTTGCTTAGCAACGGCTTCATAATTTTTAATAACATTTGCGAAAAATATTCTACCAAAATCGGCGCGCACTCCAAATCAATTATCGATCACTTTATTACAGACTTAGTAAAACAAAAATATTACTTTTATATATTAGATACAAATCTTTCTGATCATCAAATGTTTTTTATTAGTATAGTTCACAAACCCACAATATGTACAAGACCTCAATATAAAACCATATTAAACTTTGATAATGTTGCAAATGATAGAATATGGTCAAATCTTGAGTCGTACACTGACTTTGGAGAAATTGTTTCCGATCTTAGTTCAATTATTAAAAATAACACACAACAAATACCTGTTAAAAATTTAAGAAAGAAAAATGAGTGGATCACAGAACAAATTTTAGCGAAAATAAAAATTAGAAACTCATTCTTTAATTATAAAAAAAAATTTCCAGATGACAATCATATTAACAATTTATATTTGCAATGTAGAGATAACGTAAAAAAGTTGATAGTTGAGGCTAAAAAAAATACTGTTCTGACAAAATAGCACAAAACTGTGATAATAAAAAAATTTGGAATTTATATAAAGAAATAATGTTCAATGAAAAGCAAAATGGTGAGAAAAAAATTCAATTAATGCCTCTTTCTCTTTGTCATAATCAAACATTAGAATCTCCAAATAAAATCTCAGAGCATATGAATAATTATTTTATTAATGTTGCTAATAATATTGAAACTTCCAATGACAATATTGATTTCAATTATATGAATAAATTCGAGAGAACAATTTATTCGAAATTTCAGTTAATCCTAACCAATGCTGAAGAAGTTCGTGGTTCAATTAATTCTTTAAAATTAACAGCGGCGACAGGGTGAGATGGTATATCTACGAAATTTATAAAACGATTCTCCGAGGAACTAATTCCTATCATCGTCAAATTTATTAACAAGTCTCTTCCCGTCTAATTTAAAAAGTGCCGTTGTCACTCCTATTTATAAAAACGGGAGTAGTGCAGAGTGTTCTAATTACCATCCTATTTCGGTATTACCAGCATTTTCAAAAATTTTTGAAATTATTATTAAAAATAGATTGAACACTTTTATGAATTCCAATGGTATTTTGAGCGAAGAACAGTTTGGTTTCGAAAAAAGATCCAATACAACAGCAGCTTGTCTATGTTTAACAGATTTCATCTCGAAAAATATGGATAACAAAAAATATGTGGGTTGTGTTTTTCTAGATCTTAAAAAAGCATTTGATTGTGTTGATCATAAAATTCTATTATTAAAATTGTCTAAACTTCATTTGTCTGACCTACAACTGAAGTTATTCAAATCATATCTTGAAAACAGAGATCATGTAGTCCGCGTAAATAATACATATAGCTAAAAAAAAAACAGTAACCAAAGGAGTCCCGCAGGGATCCATTTTGGGGCCTGATCTGTTTAAAATTTATATAAACGATGTAACTCGTTTAAACATCAGTGGAAAGCTGCAGCTGTATGCAGATGACGCTGTATTGAAATATGCATGTGATAGTGAAGATGATTTGATGAGCTGTATTCGAAATGATATGAGTATTCTACAAGTATGGTTGAGAAAACATCGTCTTAGCTTAAATGTGCAAAAAACCAAAATTTTATTTTTCGAAAATAGAAGTTTAGACATCGGGACAACATTCCGTTTCAACAATGAGAATATAGAAGTCGTAAAAAAATTTAATTATTTAGGTCTAATAGTAGATAGCAAATCAAATTGGAGTGCTCACATTGAGCACGTAATGAAAAATTTAGCTCTCTATATTTTTATAATACGCAGGTTAAGAAACTTTCTGTCCAACAAAGCCTTATACACTATATATTCATCTTTTATTAAATCGCATATCACTTACTTGAATCCCATATGGAGTAGAGCTCCTCAACAATATCTAAATAAATTAGATATCTTGCACAAAAAGAGTATAAAACTTATTCACAGATTTTCAAGTCAACACCCTACAGCTTTAATATACTCTACTAAATATATTAGTTTTTCAAATATATGCAAATGCGAACTATATATTCTCGCTTTTAAAATTATTAATAACGAAATCAAGCATAACTTCATACTCAACAGAATGATCGACATCCACAATCACAATACCCGCAATAAAGCAAATTTTTATTTATCATTATTCCGTTCAAATAAAAAGGAAAACAATTGTTTATATAATTGTCTAAGAGTGTATAATGAACTTCCTGAAACATTCAAATTAATAGTATAACAAAGTTTAAAAATAAAATTAAACCTTTTTTGCTACGGCATCAATTAGAAATCACTTAAGCCAACAAAAAAGTCAAAAAAAAGGAAAAAAAAAAAAAAAGTCTTCAAAAAGGAACGAATCTGTAAAACTAAAATTTTTTTTAAAAAAAAGAAAAAAAAAAACGTCTTCAAAAAGAAACGAATGTGTAAAACTAAAATTTTTTTTTTACGATTTTTATTTTTTAATTTTTATTCTAATATTCAAGTGTAAAACTGTAATTTTTTTACGATTTTTTGTTTTTTTATTCTAATATTTAAGTACCTATTCTCTCTAATTTTATATAGTATTAAATAACTTTTTTGTATTTGTATTTTTAATTTATATTGTAATTAAATAACTTTATTTTGAACATTTGCATTTAATTTTAAATAATACTCAATTTCTCAAAGAAGAAGAAAACACCTTTTAATTGGATTGTTATAATAATTTATAAGGTCACGAAGCTCAGGCTAAGACAATAAAAAAAAAAAAAGAAAAAAAAAAAAAATTTAATTTTTGTTTAGATTAATATTTAGATTATATATAATTTAGATTAATAATTGTAATATTTACAATTTATGAATTTAATAAAGAAAAAAAAAAAAAAAAGTATGTATTTCTAACTAAGAATTCTTTTTTTTTGTTTTTTTTATTTATTATAGTAATCTAGTACCTTAAGACTAATAAACTATTTAGCTTTAAACACTAACTGACTACGTTTTATTTAATACAATTCTTATCTCACGATAGTTTCTTGTTTTTCTTTAACTTCTAAAATGTTTTTAATACAGTTTCAATTTTGCCATAGTTCAATCGGTTTTACTCGCTTTAGTCGTCTTATTGTATCATCATTGTCCAAGAGTTGAATAGCATTGGTATTGATGCGATGTCGAAGCCTTTTTGATGGCTTTGCGCGTATGTTTTGATGACTCTGTCTACCATTTCTACACCCAAATCTTTGTGTAGGTTGATGTTAGGGATATACCACGGAGCATTAACTGTACCAAGCAATACTTTACTTTGAAAACGTTGAATGATGTCTCTATTACTTTGACTGGTACAACCCAAAAGTTGAAAACCATAAGTCCAAACCGGTTTTAGGACTTATTGATGTGGTAGAAGCTTATTTTCAGTAGATAGAGACGAATGCCTACCTAGTAACCAGAACATTTTTCTGTACTTTACGTTCAGTTCATCGCGTTTTTTCTTTACATGAATTTTCCATTTTAGTTTTACATCAAGCGTCATGCCTAGATATTTGGCTGTGTTCTCATATTTAACAAGTCGATCATTAATGTACACATGTTCATGTTTAATATGATTGTTAGTGAAATCTATATGTACCGATTTAGCTTTATTTAACAGCAGCAGATTTTTTTAACAGCAGCTTGTAGTTTGGGTGTTGTTTCTATGTTACTATTTTCAGTGACTAATATTGTTGAATCGTCGGCAAATGTGCCAACAGTGTTTTCTTCGAGTGTAGGCAGATAAGTATTTCACTGGTACAAAAGATAAAGTATTGGCCCTAGAACACTACCTTGTGGAACACCTGCTTGAATTTTCTTTAAGTCAGAGTAAAAATCTTCCTGTTTTATTCTGAAGTAGCGTTCTGATAAATATGAAATTAATATTTTGGAATATTGAGCATTGAGTTTAGCCCTTCAAACCATACTTTATCAAAAGCCTGAGCTACGTCTAAGAATATTGCAGAGCAGACTTTCTTTTCCTCGAGTGCTTCTTCTAACTTGTTTGTAATGCGGTGAACTTGATATATTATTGAATGACGATTTCGAAATCCGAATTGGTGGTTGGGGATTAAATGTTTTTCTTCAATTACAAGTTTTAATCTTTTTAAAAGTTTTTCAAACAATTTACATAAAGTTGGTAATAATGAAATAGGTATATAAGAAGTTGCTTCAAAAGTCGGATTTCCTGGTTTAGGTATCATTATTAACTCAGCTTCTTTCCACAATTTTGGAACGTACTGCAGTCGAAATGAAGTATTAATCAAATTTGTTATTTTTATCAATACTTTTTTAGGGAGTTCTTTCAAAATTTTTCCAGTAATTAAATCGAATCCAGGAGCTTTTTTTCGAATTTATATTGGTTTTGATTTCATTTCTAACTTCTCGCACTGTAACTGGATGTATATAACTAAATTCCTGTTCTGTAATATCTGGTAGTGGATCACTGTCGTTTGATAAATTATAAATTAATATTTGATAATTGAAAATTTTTTTCTAAATAATCTGCAAATAATGTTGCTTTTTGTTCGTTGCTTTTAGCCCAACTTCCATCTACGTTCTTAATATGGGGAATTTGCATTATTATTAGTTGTTTTTCAAAGTGAATATTCAGTACTCGCATTATCCTTATTTGAGTTGTAATTTTATTTAGATTTGTCTTATCTTTTGGATTTCGAGTCTGGTGCCATTTTTTTCTTAGTTTTCTTTTTTCCGCGACTTTAGGATTTCTTTGGGATAACTATGGCCTTTATGCTTCCTTATTGTTGTTGAAGTATTTTGCCAAGCTTTTTTTTGATTGCTGTATATCGTTAACTAATTTCTCCATTTCAAGGTCTAATTGATATTCTAGTTGAAGTGGTACATTCAGTTCAACTTTTCCCTCTAATCTTTTTGTAAAACCGTCCCAATTAGTTTTATTATTAGTCAGGCTAGGGTTTGTAGGTTTTGCTATAATATATATACTTAGCGTTAATACTATGGGCGAGTGATCTGAATTTAATTCTAAATTTTCTTCTATGTGCATGTAGCTGCTAGAAACATTTTTGAATACATAAAAGTCTATTAGATCTGGAATTTTATTTGGATCAGTGAGCCAATATGTGGGTTTCCCTGTTGATATAGTGTCACATCCATATGATTGAGCAGCTTTTAGTAGCTTCTTTCCTTTAGTAATGATTAATTTTGACCCCCAATGGGTGTGTTTTGCGTTGAAATCACCGCAATATCTTTCTGTTTTGATATTATGCTTTGGAGGGCTGTATAGGCTAGTTATTGTAATGTAATATTTTTTAGTTTTAACACTCACCGTCGTTGCCTGAATGTCTTCTGTGCAAATTTTAACTTCTTTGAAATGACTAAAAATTTCTTTGTTTATTATCGCGCTTCCACCCTTTGCTGCATTTTGGGGATGGATTATGTGGTAGACTATATATCCTCTGAATTTAATAAATGACTGCTTCGTAAAGTTCGTTTCAGAGATAAGGATAGTTCTCAATGATATTACTATATTGCCTAAATGTTGTACTACTATTTATTTCACTTATACTATCTACAAAATATTGATTAAATTTTGTAGCAATCTCAGCCTCATTAGAATATATTTTACTCCCGAAAGAAACTTCTTTGATTTCATTCCTTGGTTTTCTTAATATATAACTTTTTATTTTAAGCCACATAGATTTTTGGTCTCTTGCATTTTCAATTTGATTATTAATAAAACTATTTTTTGTTTCAAAAAGTTTGTTGGAATAAATATTTCTAATATGTTTATACCTATGCCACTCATTTATATTATTTATCAAAATTGCTCTCTGGTATTGTTTAACTTTTTCTACATTCATAAGTCCTAGTTCTTCTGTATACCATTCACAGCTTTCCCTTATGGCTTGCTTTTTTACAAATTTATTTAAGATTGTAATTAGTGATTTGCTAAAAATATCAGCTTTCAAATTACAATTTGTATAATATACTGTTAGCAATTCACTTTGACATACTTTTGCTCTAAATATATTGTTATTGTATTTAAAATATTTAACGGTTGTTTTTATATTTCTAGTATTTTCATTTTGTATACTGTACTATTGTTTCGTGATCACTTATTTTTAACTGGCTATCTACCATTGCCTTAACATTATATTTGTCATTACCAAGTCAATTAGTGTCTTAGAACGCATGATGATACGTGTTGCTTGACTCACTATCTGTTTAAACCCATTATCATGAATTATGCCTTCTAAAAAATTTTTTGCATTACTGTTCATTAGCCAATTTATGTTAAAGTCTCCCATAATAATAGTTTTTTCTGTATTTTCTCCAATATCTTCTATCCATTTTGAAAAATTCTGATAAAAATCTGAATTGATATTTATATATTTCGGAGATCTGTATACCACCACTATATTAATATATCGATTTTGTTAATATATTTTTACATTTATCCCCCACCAATTCATTAAAGTTGCTTATTATCTCATAATTCCAACTTTGTTTTAAATAAACTAGTATATCACCCGTATGTTTTGAAGTTGAATCTACTCTTATAATATTAAGATTCTCTATATAAATTAAACTATCACCATCATCCTTCGTTAAATGAGTTTCAGTTAATGAAATAAAATCGTATTTTTTAGGAATAAGTACTGATTCTATTTGTGCAAAATTATTTATTGTACCTTGTATATTAATGCAAACACCTTCAACATTCTTTAATTGTTAATATGCTGTTTTACTTCTTGCAACATTCAATTTTTTTACATAACTAGGGCATGGTAGACTTCTGCAGTCGTGTTCCACATTCAAATCAGTAAAATCTAATTTAATCTTAGCTCTTATACAATTTACACATTTATGAACAGCTTCCTGACATTCATTTGATTTATGATCAATTTCACCACATTTAAAACAACAAATTCCATTTTTACAATCTGTAACCTTATGATTAAAACCATAACAATTAAAGCACCTTAAAATTTGTAAATGCTCATATATCTTACAACGATCCCATTCAATAATAATTTTTCCAGTTTCCATAATTTTTTTTAAATACATTCCCATCAATTTCAACTATTGCATTAAAATAATATGTTTTCAGTCTTCGACTAAACTTCGTAGTGATTAGACGTTTTTTATAGTAGAAATTCTGTTGTTCCTATTTTTTCTTTCTATTTTTCACTAGTTGTTCTTTTCCTTTCCACAAAACAAATCCACTTTTTCCTTTTGTTTAGTTTATTCATTTTTCACGAAGTTAACCTAAAAAGTTTAAATATAAATATAAAAATTAAAATCAGATATATATTTTATGCAAAGATAACCCTATCTTGATTTGAAAATGGAGCACCATGCTAGGCGAGCGACCGATCCCTACGGAGAATCGATGTACTGAATTGCAGGATGATGATACTGGTCAACCTATCCCTAGGCTCAAAAGAGGAAGAGGTAGAGATATAACCAGCGATGTGTTTCCAAACTTACCTCAGGTAAATATAAATCATAAATGCCCAAAATTAATCGCTGTTATTGAATCCACAGAAAAAGACAAACCACTTTCCTTCTTTAGTGTATTCGCCAAAAAAAGGCCCTAGATTGTATTAGTACAGAAATTGATTTCGTCAGCCTTCTTTGTGCTGGAAACCTACCTATGTTCTCGCCAAATCACAAAAAGTTGAAGATAAATTTTTTAAAACAAAAAATGTTGGTGGTTTATGTACCGTATCAGCTAAACTTCATTCTTTCAAACTTCAAACTTCAAATTTTTGATAGAAATTTAATCCTGACAACCGAAGGGGAAATTTTAAATGACCTTAAAAAACAAGGAGTTACTAATGTATTCAAATTCTCAAAATTAATTGAAAATAAAAAAATTTACACTGGCGTTATTCTCCTCAAATTTGACTCCTACACTGTTCCAAAAAAAATTGACATCGCTTTGTATCAGGTTAAAGTTCAGGAATATTTTCCAAATCCCATCAGATGCAAAAATTGCCAACTCATTGGCCATACCGCTAAACACTGCAAAAACTCTGCAAACTGTGTTAATTGCAACCTTTCGCCACATTCAACATCGGATTGTACTCTAACTATGTGTTCAAATTGTTTAGGACAACAACCATCTTCCTCGAACTCCTGTCCAAAATACGTACAACAAAAAGACATCCTAAAAATAAAAACTCAAAAAAAATGCACCTTTGGTGAAGCGCGTAAAGTTTATAATCAAAACAATCCAACATCAATAAATAATCCACAAACCTTTTCTGCTATTATAAAAAATTCTTCAACACAAAAAACAAATATTTCTGCATCAAAAAAAAACTTCTAATAAAATCATAAATCACTACCTCATTCCTCTATAAATAAAAAAAACAATTATTTAATTGATAATGCAACCGAAAATTCAACATTATATTTACCAATTAATAATCCTCCTTCTCGTTCTTCTTCAATTTCAAATCAAATTCCAAACATTTTAATACAATCTAAAAATTATCTTCCCTCTTCTTCTTCTTTAACAAAAAATCAAATAGCATGCGATGATAATCAAATGCAAAACACACATTCTTTTTCTCTCACTCTCATAACTCATCAAATAGCAATCAATAACAATCAATCTCAAAGCATTAATTTCACCAACATAGAAAGTGATAATATTACATTCAACAATAACTCATCTGCAAACAGCAACTTACATAAAGATAATAATTTTTCACTCCAACTTTCTCACTCAATCCAAACCGCTCATTCCAACCTAACTTCGATCAAATCTAATAATACAAGAAATACTATTTTGCCTGATTTATCGGTTGAACTTTCAGAGACTTCGGACTAATAAATTTTAACATACCCTTTACTATTCATTATTCTAATAGTAAAATTGGAATCTAATATGTTATTTATGTTATTATCTAATCTAATATGTTATATATGTTAATATGTTATTTAACATTATTATTTGTTTGATAATTGTTCTGTTTTTTCTTCAGTTTGTTTCGCTTTCACTCAATATTTATTTCGTTTTAACTGTTGTAGCCCGGGAATTCCATGTTAGTCATTGGGACATTCAAAGAAATGTAGAAATTTTGTTTTATAAATTTAGCCTAAATATCATGTACTCTAATTTACAAA
The DNA here is from genome assembly GCA_947095535.1 of Poecilobothrus nobilitatus. Lineage (NCBI taxonomy): Eukaryota > Metazoa > Arthropoda > Insecta > Diptera > Dolichopodidae > Poecilobothrus > Poecilobothrus nobilitatus. The sequence continues at coordinate 123,712,454 of OX352772.1, read as the reverse complement.
TATATGTTTATTATTGGTATTGGTATTTTACACATATTTTCCCATCTTTTTATAAAAACTGGTTCATTCGACTATATTTCACTTTCAGAAATAAAGTGAAGAAGAATTCCCTTTATATTTTTTACTGCGTACTCGTAGAAAGTTTCAGCATGAGAAATGTCTTCCAATTGAGCCTTTACCACCGCAAAATTTTTTCTTTTTATTGCAGCTCCTTCTTTGCTTCAGCTCCCTTTCTGTCACTTGTAGCAAGGAAGTTCCCTGTTACTTCTAAGTTGAAGTCTGTTTCTCCAAATAGAATAGTCGACAGACTATATCTATTTTTAAACTGCTGAATTTTTTTAAAAAATGTCCAAACAGCTAGTTTGTCATGGCACAAACAGTTATTTATTATTGCAAAGAGAATAGTTTGATCCTTCGTCCAAGCACAAGCGGTAAATATTGTTACTTGATTGTAACTAAAGTGTGAAGCTTGAATTTCATTTTGGAAAATTGTTTTGTAATTTTCAGCAAAATCGACCTGTAAAGTAAGAAAATAATAAAAGATGTAAACATTTAAATTGATAAAATGCGCACCTGAAGAACTAACTCGAACTCGTTTGAATTTTTTCTTAAGTTTTCAAAATGCGCGATTGCGCGGTTTTGAAAAAAAATGATTTTTGAATTTTAAAATATTGTTTCTTAAATTATTTTTTAACTCAGTTAAAGATCCAGAATATGTCACCAATTTCATTCTTTTTTCCACTAATTTCCATTGTTTCCAAGAAACAGTTATTTCTTTCAGCTTCACTGGAAAATTTTAAAGCACTTTTTGCACTGATCCAGAATGCATTTTTCATCGGAACTATTGCAATATAATTCATTTATTAATTTTTTTAATGTCTGCGGAAAATCATTAATTGCAAACTTTCTTATAGAACTCAAAAAAAAAGTAGCATTAACGTGAATGAGACAAACACACACGTTATGCGGTGTTTGAGAAGTAACAAAAATTTCAACAGGTCGCAATTCGAAAAATTTTGATTTTCCAATTACGATGTTTGGATATTCTTCTTTAAATAATTCATAAGCTTCATTTACCGTATACATCATGTGTCTGATAGGTTTTGTAACTTTTTTTCCCTCAGAATCGCTAAATGTTTTGACATCATTTTTCGAAGGAGATGGACGGCTTATATCATCTTTGTTGTAAAAATCAATAACACTTTTCCTCACTTGTTCTATTAAACTGTTACGTGTGCTATGTGTGATTACTTGTTTTTCAGCTGGAATTCCATTAGGAAAGATTTCTTTAACTATTTTTAAAACAACACATTCCGGATTTTTTTTATGGAGTGGTAATGCTCTTCTAACTTTTGACAGGGCCTTACCTAAAGTTTGAGGACATTTGTATTCAAATTCATGAAAGTCTTCTATTTTTCTCCGTTTTAAATTGTTTCGTTATTCTTGTTTCTCCTTTCTTTCCTTTTCTCTATTAGCTAATAATAATTCAGGTTTACTTTTGCGTTCTTCTGCTTTTCTTGCTCTATAAGCTTGATTTAACTTTCTTTTTTTCTCTAAATAAAGTTTATATTTATCTTCGTCTGTTTTTCTATTTTTTAAAAAATAGTGTTTTTGAAATCGATTTAAATCCATTCTGAAAACAGCAAAATTTTTATAGAAATTGTTTAATAGAAATTTTTGTCCCGATGACTACCGCTTTACGAAATAATATAATAGAACCGTTATAAAAAAAAAAATTATATTTTGTTAGTCATCGGGACAACAAATTTTGAATTTTAAATTAATTCAAAAATAGAAACTAATAACTAACCTTATCTTTTAAAAATTTTATATAAGACTGTTCACTTACTCTTCTTATCAGTTTACAATAACACTTTATAATATAACATGTAATAACTTAAATAATTAAAAAAATCGGAATATGTTATTCTTACATATTTTAATTATGGAAAATATGTTTTAAATTTATTATTTTACAGTCAGGGTAGTTTAACTTATATTTAATGTCTAGGTGCGTAAAATTTAATTTGGCATCTCAAAGACCTTAAGAAACCAAATAAGAAATTAAGTAGATAATTTTCAAATTTTTGCTTGTAGGCTCATTTTTCATGGAATTCCCGAGCTATATAATACGTATTATTCTTAATATGAATAATTATGATTATTATATTATATATAAATATTGTATATTTAAACAAATTAGCATTCGTTTCGATCCGAAACAATTCAGTTCATTCCTATATTAATTATAACATTTCATATACATTAGGGTATACTTTTATAACTATCCTTTGATTTTTTATGTTGTTTAAACTTCTCCAATGAGGTTACCACTTAGCTTCGATGAGCTCCAAATATTAAAAATTTTGAATTGAAAGCTAAAATTTTGTGAGATGGTAGCAGATATTCCAAACTTTAATTTAAATTAAAATTCTACATTTTTGGGCAAGTATTTCATAACGAAAACTTAGTATTCATTTTCGTAAAAAAAACATATTTTTGGGTAAAAAAAATAAGAAAAAAATCAAAAAATTTTTTTTTAAAGAAATGTCATTTTCGCTCATTTTTTTTGTATGTATTTTACTAACACAAACAAATATTTCAGTTCATATTTTCAGCATATTTCTCTGCGAAGAATCAACGTCGAAAAAGCGCATATTTTTTATCAAGGATGGTTCGACATAGCTTTTAACATACTCTTAAGCTTAATGCTAACTACATATATGTATGTATGCGTGTATGTATATACGTATATTTATCCTGATAAAAAAATGCGTTTTTCGACGTTGATTCTGCGCAGAGAAATATGCTGAAAATATGAAGAGAAATTGTATGAATTTATACAGGGCTCGGGAAAATTCTCTGCACAATTCCCCTTTAAATTTACTAATACATTCTCACAAAATTGTGAGATCACGATTCAACGGTAGGCGCTTCTTTAGGCGCATTTTCTGAGCACGCAAATTAACGCGTATTTGACTGCTTTCTATAACCAAATTTCTGCGCCAATTTCAGCACTTTTTTGGATAATGTTTTAGCTACAGTAAAATTTAAAAATTTGTTATTTTAAATAACATACAGGCTATATTTAAATTTGAAATTCGTACGATAATTTTAAAATAAAATTGTTGCTATAGTTAGAAATAATAATTATTCTAAATAATTGTGCTTACAAATTATCATGTGAATTTCAAATTTAAGAACAATGTAGCATGTACCTATTTAAAATAACAAAATTTTATACTTTTACGAATTTAATTTAATGGTACCTAAAGTATAATATATATAGAAAAATTTACCCTTAAACATTTTATCTTTATCACAGCACTCACAAAAATGAAACAATGACAAAATGACAGAAAATTTAACATTCTTTGTACAGAAAATTTTCAGCGTCTAAAAATGATGCAATAACATACAAAATGCAATGAAATAATTGCATAAAATTTTCCGCGTAAATTGTTGCGCTGAAAAAGAGAATGATTACTTTCAACTCTTGTGCAAGAAATTACCAGCGTCAACTGCAGCGCTAAAAAAGGTAATGAAAATTTTATGCATCTCATGTAGAAACTTTTCAGCGCTAAATTAAGCGCAGAAGGTGGCGTGTAAAATACTCGACAAAATATTCTACACTGCTTTCATAGCTAAGAAATGCAGTTATTTCACAAATTCTAAATTTACTAAACCAATCGCAAAGTTTTACATTTTAAAAAAGTTTTTTACTGTGATAGTATTTGTAAAAAGGGGTACACTGCTGAAATTTTTTTTATCAGGGTACATTTTTAGATACTTATCATCGAATTTTAATATATGTAGGTACTTAAATCGCATGTAAACAAAAAATCTATTACTCTTGTTAACGTAAATATCAGATATCTACATAATATAGATATGGCTGTATAATGCAACAAACAAAAATTTAAAAATGATTGCTGTTTCTTTGTTTGTGTGTTTCATTAAAGAGAAAAATGTATAAACTAAATGTCCCTGATAAAAAAAATTAGCTTTTTCGACGTTGAATCTGCGCAGAGAAATATGCTGAAAATATGAAGAGAAATTGTAAGAATTTATACAGAGCTCGGGAAAGTTCTCTGCACAATTCCCCTTTAAATTTACTAATACAAAATTGTGAGATCACGATTCAACAGTAGGCATCTTTCGACGCATTTTCTCAGCACACAAATTAGTGCGTATTTCACTGCTTTCTAAAAACTAATTTTCTGCGCCAATTTCAGCACTTTTTTGGATAATGTTTTAGCCACAGTAAAATATAAAAATTTGTTATTTTAAATAACATACAGGCTATATTTAAATTTGAAATTCGTACGATAATAAAATTGTTGCTATAGTTATAAATAATAATTATCTAAATAATTGTGCTTACAAATTATCATGTGAATTTCAAATTTAAGAACAACATAGCATGTACATATTTAAAATAACAAAATTTTATATTTTTACAAATTTAATTTAATGGTACCTAAAGTATAATATAAAAAAATTTACCCTTAAACATCTTATCTTTATCACAGCACTGAAACGTCTGAAACAATAAACAAATGATACAATTACAAAATGGCAGAAAATTTTCAACATTCTTTGTGCAGAAAATATTCAGCGTCTAAAAATGATGCAATAACATACAAAATGCAATGAATAAATTGCATAAAATTTTCAGCATCAGCACAGAAAATTTTCAGCATAAACTGCAGTGCTAAAAAAGGTAATGAAAATTTTACGTATCTCATGTAGAAACTTTTCAGCGCTAAATTAAGCGCAGAAGGTGGCGTACAAAATATTTGACAAAATATTCTACACTGCTTTCATAGCTGAAAAATGCAGTTATATCACAAATTCTAAATTTACTAAACCAATCGCAAAGTTTTACAGTATAAAAAACTTTTTTGCTGTGATAATATTTGTAAAAAGGTGTAAACTGCTGAACATTTTTTATCAGCGTGTATAACATTATTTTGTGTATGTATATAACATTTAGTTTTGTCTATATTTAAAAGGCAGCAACATACACACACATGCCAAGTCAAATTTCATATTTTTATTTTGCTCTGTAATAATTCTGTTAAAAAATCTGTAATATCTTATTAATCTATATTACAGATTTTCGTATGATCATTTTATTATTTTGTTAATTTAGTTAGGTCACTTCTCTACTGTTTTTTGGTATTATTATTTTAGAATCATGAATTGTCACCGGAATTTAAACTGTGTCCAAAATTTCAAATCTCTAGCTCAACGGCAAGTGTGTTTAGAATAGCTTGCAAGATTCCACGATTCCTTTAAAAACGAGTAAGGTTGTAATATATGTTTAATGAATGTACTAGCGTACTACGTTCAGTCTTTTAAAGCACGTAAGCTCAGAAGCTCATTCGTGACTTTAAATTCTCCACTTGCAAAGCAATATGAGGAGCTCTGTCGAAGTCTAATTAAATAAATAAAACACTTTATTTATATTGATCTTGACTATGTTAAGTCAAGAATAGATCTCTTTTTTTCTTATTGAAAATTACCAAGTATTTATACTAATTTTAGTTACAATTTTTATTTATAATTTATTAAATATTTTCAAACTAATAAAATGCCAGATGGGCAATTTCTAAAGAAACAATAAAATCTAAAAATATTATTCTTGTTTTTAAAATTACAATTCAGCAATGTATGACACATATTAGGTCTGTTTACCTTTCTTTAATTTAACAATATAAAAAAATGCAATGCACAGGAATTCGTCACATGTGCATTTTTTGTACAATTTAAAATTAAATATAAGTTCCATATATTATAATAATATTTGTAAACATATGTACGGTAGGTATACTCATTATTGTTATTGTTTTCTATTACTGTAAGCAAAAAGTGCTGTGTCAACTTTTATGAAGTTATGTATTTATTTTAGAATATTTAAAAGTAAAGTAAAATGTATTTAAAGGTAAGTATTGTATTTCTGATAAAATATGATTAAGTATTATAATATAAAGAAATGAGTGACATTGTAATGTAATTAAAAGAATAATTAATAAAGAGTAATTAAAAATTCATAAAACTTGGGTTTATATAAACTTGAGTTAAACGGTTCAGGACTAACGTTTAACCCAAGTCCAGTAACCTTGAATTTAAAGTACATAATAAAGTGAAACAAAAAACAAAGTATATAAAAAACATATGTAGTGTATATAAAGAGTTAAAATCATCGAATACATAAAAAATATAAAACTATTGTGAATTAAATTAATTTTAGTCAATGTAACTGACATAATGGTGTCACAAAATAAAAACAATTATATTTTGACAATTTCTATGTAATATTGTGAATTTGTTTGACTTTAACAATTAATGTAATTTTGGTAATATATTAACTTTATATGAACGAAATTCAATCTTTATAAAAGTTCAAATTCTACAAAATATTATTTTATATTTTATACTTATTATTTTATACAAATAGTTTATGTTGCTGATGACCATCGATATTGCATGCTGACAGTTTAGACGAAACCAGGATTTAACCAAGATCTAACTTTTACTTAGATAAATATCATACATTTGTTTTATTTGAGTAACATGATTCTTTGTGTTTTTTTGTTTTTGTTTATTTTCAGATGCTACCCCAACTCCGTCCTTGCCACAACTCTCTTTTTGATATTTATCAACGATCTCTTATCTACAACCTCCAATAAAATCCACAGTTTCGCTGACGACAGCACTCTGGTAGCATCTTACGAATTTCCTAGGAAATCAGATGTTACAACCACCGCCGTCAATGCGGAACGGCTTACTATGTTCAACATGGTCAACCATGATTTAGCCATAATTGCTAGGTGGCGTGCTATTAACAGAGTGGAGTTTAACACCACCAAAACTCAATGTTAGGCATGCAGGCATGCATTTTAGGCATGCAGCTAAATCAAAAACTGATATGGAATGATCATATTTTTGATATAGCGAAAAATGCTGCTAAATGTACAGGTTTCCTCTTTAGGTGCAAAAAATATTTTTCATCCAGGGATTTGCTTAATATCTATACGGCTTATATACGATCCAAGATGGAGTACAATTTCCATATATGGACTGGTGCCTCACTTACTTTATTGGATTACCGTTGAGACTGCTTGTCTCACTTCTCTTGGCATACATCGTAATATTAGAACCCTTTCTCTTTTTTATAGATATTTTGTGAGAAATGATACTTGTTCAGTTGAGACAACATCGCTGATGCCACCTCTCAAAACATTCCACCGCACCACTAGAGGGGCCTCAAGTGCTCGTGCCTACTATGTGGAACTTCTTAAAAGGTACTCTACTAATTCGTTTGTTGTCAAAACTGCAAAAATGTGGAACCTATTACCATCCTCTGTGTTTTCAAAAGTTGACGATTTTTTGATTTACAATTTGACAAATTCAAGACCAATCTTAACAGATTAAATAAATCTTAACAGATTTATGACGTAATGACCGTCTCATTCCCCTTTATCCGCATTTTTCCCGCGCGTATCCCATACAATTTAGTCTCAACTACTTTTTAGTACAAAGGAACATATTCCTATATTGAGATTATTGAATAAAAAAAACAAAATTGAGATAATATTATACTTTCCTTTATTTTATTGTAAAATATAATCTGTCAAAATTTGGTGACTTAATTCCCAAAAACATAAATTTTACTAAATTTTCCAATTAAAATATATTCATATAGAGTAGTCGTATTTAGCGCCAAAACTATTAATAGAAAAATATCTCAAGGTAAATTGTAAATATTTTTAAACTTTTAGGCTGTTATTATAAATATTAGCAACTTCTGTTGTTTTAAAATACAGTTAATTTTTTTTGTAATATTTGTTAGCGTAATAGTTTTTTTTATGAATGTTGCTGAATAACTAATGTTGACGTTACATAAAGTGTAAACGTGTATTTCACGTATAATTCGGTTCAATTAGTTGGTCGCTTTTTGTTTTTTTGCCAAAAATTTCATCTTATTTGAATGCATTACTGTAGTTGATTTCGGATTAACGTGAAATACAATTGAGTATTTTTAGAATTATTTCGTTTAAAATAAAAGCAAAAACTTATACTGGAGAAATTTGTTTTCTATTTATCGTTTTTTATTAAAGTAACAAAATATAAAAAGCCAAAATTTTAAAATGCAACATGAATCGATCCAAGTTAATCGTTAATTTAGTTTTGAAAAAAAAGGTAAGTAAATATTTTACCAAATTTAAATAAAATTCTAAACAAAATTATAGGTATAATAGATGCATTATAATATATTATACCTAGAATAATATATAACATTATAAGTTTTTACATTAAATTATAAACTGACAACAAGCTTATGAAATCGTATACCTACTTCTTACATTTAAATATAAAATTGTTACTATAAATATAAAAGAAAATAATTTTTGTTAAAGCTGATGAACAGATACAGGAGACATCTACTTTAACCCTGGATAATCAGCTCTATTAAAATTATATCTAAAGCAAGTAGGAGCTTTAGAATTAGCTGGACTATTGTAGCAGAAAGAAAAGCTGATTGGAGTTATTATGAATAATCAGCTTATGCACGGAGGTTTATTTGAAACTGTACGAAATTTGATAGAGAGGTGACAGTTTCTTTAATTTCAGCTAGTTCGTCCTTAATATTTGAATCAGCGTTTACACTTGGTTGATTTAAAGACGATAAGAAAATTTTTTTTTAGCAGGATCTGTAAACTCCGCTTTAAGAATATTAAGATAACGCCTATTAAGTTGCATATGCTGATCAATAAATGTTATGCCAATATCTGAGCTTCCATCGTTATAACAAAGCGGCGATTCATTTTATCAATTATTTGGCATAAATCGGAAAATGACTTGGAGTTAAATTCAATTACTCTAGAACATCTATTGATCAGTGTATTTTGCTCATCAAACAAAGTGTCTAGTTTGTCTGGGAATCTGTCAAGAAAGTTTTTACCAATAAGTTCTATATTTTGACATCCTTCACACACAAAGTACTCCTTTAATCTAGACGACTGCAAGGTTCTCTCCAAGCCAAGACAAGTTCCATGAAATATACCGAAATAAAAGTTACTGCAAGTGATATATTGCAATTTCCGATCGTCATTTAAACAAGTAGAAATTAAGCATTTGTAACACATTTTATTTATTTTTTTTAAATTTTATTAATTAAAAGAGTAATAATTTCAGTGAAATTACAGGTCAATACAATTTTAATTTAAAGTTAAATTCAAATCCTTATATATATTTAGAAAAATAGATTTTTTCCTTGAATTCAAACGAAATATTTTAATTCTAATTAGTTGTAAACTATTTTATTATAGTTAAAAAAATAAAAATATAATTCTTTACTAATAACTATAAATATAAATCTTTTCTTTTAGCTTCTTTTCTTTTAAATTTAAATCTTTCCCTTTTCAGCGCACTTTTCAGAATGAATTTATATTGTTTAGAACGCATGTATTTATACTAAGTTAGTTTAGTTAGTTGTTTTCATTTAAATTTAGCTTCTATATACTAAGTAAATAACATAAAAAATATAATGACTGTTTTAATTTTAAAATTGAAATTGAAATATAAAATCAGAATTGAAACTTAAATTTGATTTGCAAATGAAACATAAAACGTTTTAAAAGTACTGCTTTGCTTTTAATTGTGAAAACTGAAGGTTTTGACAATTGCATTTAGTATATAAAAAAACCAAAAGTAAACAATCACAATGTTTACAATAGTTTTTTAAATAAATAAAAGAAATAAAATACAAAATGAGGATGACTACTGGATGAACACCATGAAGATGACTGCTGGATGCTGGTTGCTGTAGATTTAATGCTTTAAATTTAATTATTACTAATTCGAAAATTTGTTGTTTCTATTTTAGGTTAAATATGCAGAATACTACACTCGGCCATCCTGCTCGTCGTCTGACCCAGACAGCTGTTGAAGTTGTGATAGGTCCATCATGGTTTCCAACCTTTGCTACTTCGTACCGGTCGTGTCGTTTTACTTTTTTTATTTCATAGGGCCCTAAAAATGTTGGTTCAACCCATTTCCAAATTGTGTTCTCTGTATGCCTACCAGATCATGCATCTTATACTTTCTTGCCAATTTTCTATTTTTATTAAATGTTTTGGAATTTTGCTGTTGGATTTTTAAAATATTTTGTCGGGCTTCTTGGCGTATTTCATGTCTTTCTTCGTCTTATGCATTTTGAAGAAAGATGTTTAGGTTCTTCTTAAACTTAAGTAAATCGTACACATATAAATTACCAACCTTAGGGAACACATGTGATGGTATATGGTTCCACAAACGGGACGTGCGCATGACAAACGAATTTCCATAAGCTGTATTTCGCCATCTTGATAACTCAACATGGTAGGGATGAGAATCTGTTGCCCTCCTTGTTTCTCATTGGAAAACTTTGAGTGGAGGCATTAATTGTTTAATTTCTTTAGAACAAGTGTTAATCCCTACGAGATACCTATAAAACAAGGTCAGTGACCCAACTGTGCGACAATGGCTGAGTGGAGTGAACATTGATTTTACACTGGGGTCGTTGATCAAACGAATAGCTCTGTTTTGCACATTATCTAAATAACTCAGTGCTGTTTGAGGACCTGCAGCCCAAATGTGTGCATTATACTCCATTTTTGGCCTAATGTACGTTTTATAGATATTGAGAAGATCAGATTCGGAAAAGTAAGTTTTGCAGCGATACAAAAAACCCAAACATTTAGCTGCATCCTTAGCTATACCAAAAATATGATTTGACCAAGTCAATTTCTGGTTTAACCCGACGTCCAGCATGTTTAAATCCGTTGAATGCTGCAAGACTTCTCCCTGAAATAGTAGGTTAGGAATGGTAGTGGCTATTTTCCGCGAGATCAGACAGCATTGTGTTTTTTTGGTGTTGAAATCAACTCTATTGACTTCACCCCATTTTTGAATTTTTGCTAAATCGTTATTTAGCTCACTAATAGTTAAATTTTTTGCTGTTGTATTAATCTGGTGATTAATGTTACAGCGGCTATGAAATTCATAGGAAGCTACAAGGGTGCTGTCGTCTGCGAAACTATGGATCGGATTGGAGGTTAATGAGAGTAGGTCATTGATAAATATTAAGAAGAGAGTTGGGGATAAAACTGATCCCTGGGGGACACCAGCATTTATTGTGAATTTGTCAGATGAATATCCATCGACCAGTACACGAATCGTGGGATTGGAAAGGAAATCTCCAATCCATTTTAGAAAGACCCTACCTAGACCTAATGCTTTGCACTTTGCCAATAGAGCATCGTGCCAAACTCGATCGAAAGCCTTAGAAATATCAAGAGCCACAACATCAGACTCACCAGAATGGTGAAGGTTGATGCTTAGTTTTCAGAAAGGTAAGTCATGAGATCACCCGATCACCCGCTCTGAACCCGTATTGACGATCATGAAGCAAACCTTTGTGATCCAGGTATTTCAGAAGCTTTTGGTTCACTATTTTCTCCATTGCCTTGGAGAGGACCGAAGTTATAGCAATAGGGTGGCAGTTGGAGGGGTCGCTTTTATTACCTTTTTTGAGAATTGGGAAAACATGTGCAACCTTCCATTGGGTAGGATGAATACCCGAAGTGAAGGAGAGGTAGAAAAGGTTGCGCAGAGGTTTTGAAATAGTGGAGTAGGTATTTTTAAGCACCATGGTGGTTATACCATCTGGACCGGCTGACTTATTTGTATCAAGATTCTTTAAGATTTTCATCACTGCCCGCGTCCTAAAGTAAATTTTACCGAAGGAGCAGTCAGCTCCTGGAACAGAAGGTGGCATTTGAGCTGACTGTGACAGTTCTTTAAGATTTTCATCACTGCCCGCGTCCTAAAGTAAATTTTACCGAAGGAGAAGTCAGCTCCTGAAACAGAAGGTGGCATTTGAGCTGACTGTGACAGTGTCGAATTGAAGGCGAACTGCTTGCCAAATAAGTTCGCCTTCTCTTTAGAATCTGATACAGTTCTGTTATTTTTATCAATAAGTGGTGAAAAGGAAGACCCTCTAACGTCTTCTTTTAGACTTTTGGCAAATGACCAAAAAGATTTGCTATTCTTAGGCATGTGGATTATTTTACGTTTCAACTTAGGTTGAACAAGAATTTTTGCTTATTGATAACTCTCTTGCATATGTTTCTCACCGCTATATAGCTGGCCCTGTGAGCCTCCGACCTATTGTTTTGGTACAGTTTAAAAGCCTCCTCTTTTTTAGAAATGGCTTCTTTGCAAATACGATTAAACCAAGATTTGGGACTCCTCTTAACAGATTTCATGAAATGAGGGATGAATAACCTCATTCCAAGCAAAATAGTTTCACTAATCGCATTTGCAGCAAAGTTAACATTTCAGTTGCGGAAGCACAATGACCAATCAAAGGCTCTAAAAAAATTGTTAAGGCTCTCCCAGTCAGCATGGCTGTAACGGCAATCTAATTTTTTGGGAGGGGACCTTTGGTTGGAGATTGGGCTTACCCGGAAACTAGTGTTAACCAAACAATGGTCAAAATTACCCAGGGGGCAACCAACTGAAACCACATATTTTTCAGGGTGTGTGGTGAGAAATAGATCCAAGAGGTGACCTTCATGATCAGCACGGTCCGGGATCCTAGTGGGATTTTGGACAAGTTGAGAAAGGTGGAACAGTGTGGAGAATAGTTCAACTTGTTTCCCAATTGAGTTTTGACTCGGGGAGATGTTGCTAGAAAAATGAAGCCAGTCCCTGTTATGAATGTTGAAATCTCCCGCCAGAACAATTTCTGTTTCTGGAGATGCGTCCAAAATTTCATTGATCTGGTTCGATAGATTTTCAATTTCCATAGCAGTTTCTTGTTCATTTGAGTTGGGTGATCTGTATAGGAAACAGAAATGTATGACATGCTTTTCAACGAGACCCAAATGTAAACATTTGTATTTTATGTAGACATTTGTATTTTGGAAGTGTGTTGAAAGCGATGTCATTTTTTATATAGACGGCGATACCTCTTTTGGGTACGAAGTGTGAAATAAGTGAGTGGCCGGTAATATTAAAGTTATCATTGTGGTTACTGACTTGTGTTTCACAAAGGACTAAGACTGCTGGTTTAATTGAACTACGATGGCAATCGACGGCATGAAAATTCGTTTGCAATCCGCGTATGTTACAGAAATTAATATTAAAAGTGGTAATTTTGATGGAGAAAAATTAATTGTTATAAAAGAAAAGTTAAAATAATAAATAATAATATTAAAATTGAAATCTAGTTTAAAATTAAAATCAAAAGCAAAATTAAGATGAAATCAGAGTTGAAATTGTAATTAAAATCAAAATTAGACTAAAAATCAATTTCGAAATTAACCAAGATCAAAATCTGACTTAAGATAAATTAAAGTATGTAAACTAAGTAATTAAGTATGTATAATAGAATTTAAAGCAAAAATTAAAATTAACAAAAACTAAAATTTATTCAAAATTAAAATCAAAAGTAAAAGTGCACGATTTAAATAACCCGAACTTGACAATACTTTAAAATAAATTACTATCAATGTCAGTAACAATACTTTATATCAAAATTATACATTACTTTTCAATACTTTTCAATATTTTGCCTTGAGTGAGCAAATGGTTTATAACAACGTTCAACAGTTTTTAACATACACTTTTAAGTGACCTTATTGAACGAAGGTACAACCACAGACTCACCAAAAGCAAAACTTACCACCAGAAATTAATTAATTAAGTTACGGTAATTACTATGGTGGTATTAAAAAAAAATGAGCGAATTGAGAGTCAAAGAAGAACACCAGCATCCATCATACGTGTATGACGGAGATGGATATATAATTGTTTTGTTTACGACATATTGGTATTAAGATGAAATAAATAAAAAAAGAAAAGTAAATTAATGTAGACAAAACCAACCGAGCGCGTTTAATTATAAATTAAAATATAAATCAAAAAAAATTATAAGTTATTTAAATTTAATATACTTAGTTCGAAAAAAATAAAAACAAATCGAAAATAGAATAAAAAAAATTAAATAGTTTAGAGTGTAGACAACCAATAAGTGTAAAAAAAATAAAAATAAAATAAAACTTGTAAATTGAACCAAGAATACTTATCTTGCCGCCATTGGAGTGCAGCCATATAATTCAAAATCTAAAATTAATACACCACACTTTTAAATATTTTTTTTAGTGAAGGAAAAAGATAAAAAAAATTAATTAAAAAGTTCACTAATTTAATTTTATGTTAATAATATTAGAAAAAAGATAAAAGTTCAAAAAACAAAAATGGACCAACATGATCATCACCTTTGTCGATTTGATTTAATAAACCTTCCTTCTTGCCGGCTTTTCTTGTCGCTAGAATACAATGTTTCTGATAAATGTGTTGACCCTTGAAGTTAAATGCCGTATAGAATAGTCTTGACTTAAAATTGTTATCACTTTCTTGCTGTTGATATGGCCTCTTCTATGCACTTTCTCGATTAATTCTTTGCTGAAGTGGTACCACCAACAAATACGCACCATTTACGAATTTGTATAGGATGTTGTTTCTAAGCTTAAAATTATCATATTCTTTTTCTTTCAAAATTGAACTTACAAGTTTACAGAACTGATCGCTTTGTTGTGCTATTTCTATCCTTTTAAGTGCACCATCTTCAATTCTTAGCACCACTGGATGTCGACTTAATGCGTCAGCTTGCTTCATGGCAGTTCCAGGGCGATGTAGAACAACAAAATCACAATCTTGCAGTGCGATTGCCCATATTGCTATTCTTCTACATATCTTCTGCTTATTCATAGTGGCTTGGAAAGCTTTGCAATCAGTATAAATTTTGAACTTCATCCCCAGGAGGTACACCCGCAATTTCTCTAAACATCTGACAATTGTGCTCGTAACTTGTGTAGTTTTCTGCATCGCTGTTGTCTTGCAACTTAGGTAAAATACTGGATGAAACTTCCCATTGTGTTTTTGTAGTAGTATGCCATATCCATCGAAGCTTGCGTCTGTATACAGCTCTGTTTCCAAATTAGGATTAAATAATTTTAGAGCAGGTTCGTTACATAGGATGTTCTTTAGTGTTTCAAAAGCCTCGACCTGTTGCTTTCCAAAGTGAAATTTAGCATCTTTTTTTAGCATATCTGATAAAGGCTTCGCGATTGTTGAGTAGCCCTTTATAAATTTTCTGAAGTATCCAGTTAATCCAAGGAAGCTTTGTATATTCTTTATTGCTGTAGGTTTAGGAAAATACTTAACTGATTTCAACTCTCATCCGATGGTTTCATCAATCCACCTTCAATTATGTGTCCCAAAAATTTTATTGTTTTTGCCAACAATACGCATTTTTCCCATTTAGATAGTAGCCCGTTTTTTCTTCCTACTTGAAGTACGTCTCTTAGCACGTTGACATTTTCTGTTTCAGTTAACGATGGATTATCAAGTCGTCAATATAAATAATTATTTGGCCCTGCTGAATTAATTTTTGAAAAATTGTGTTCACAAACTTTTGGAAAATTGATGGTGAGTTGCAAAGACCAAATGGTACATTATTAAATTGATACTGGCCGTCTGGTGTTATAAATGATGTATATTTTTTACTTTCCTGGAGAATATCAACATGGAAAAATGCATTCTTTGGATCCAATGTTGTGAATATTGTTGCGTCGTATAAGCTCTCCAAAATATCTTCAATTATTGGCGAGTTCGCTCTGAGATTTCTATCGACATAGACGTACTTTTATGAAAAGAAAAAAAAAAAAAAAATTAAACTAAAATTAAAATCTCAAATTTCAAATAAAAAATTATTACTTATAAAAAAAAATTTTTGTGTATTAAATATATAAAAATAAAATAAAAAAGTGATCAATTTTTTTGAAATACAAATAAAAAAAAAAAAAAAAAAAAAACTTTAAATAAATTGTGGTTTTTCGAATAGGGATTGCAAAATGCAATCCGAAAAAAATTCAAATGACAATATAAAAGAAACTATTAATAAAAGTTTAGATAAGTTAATAAAAGACAACAACAACATGTCGGAAAGTAAAATTTTAAAATCATTAAGAACCGAAAATAACAAACTTAAATTAAAATTAGCAAGCCTTGAGAAACAGATCGAAAATCTATTAAAATCTAACGATGAAATAAAAAATAATTTAAAAAATAAAGAAACCGAAACACGTGCATCTAGCAGTAAAGAAATTTTGCCAACAACATCACAAGCACAACAACAAAATAACATGTCCTCTCTGCGTGGAGAGAATGCGAACGATGAATCTCACGAGATTATGGATGACGAAGACGATGTAGAGCTAATAACCCAAAACGATCTCGTCATACAAAATAATAAAAAACGAAAAATTGAAAATAACAAAAACAACAACAATAATAAAGAAAAAAATAAAAGCAATAACAACAATAAAGAAAATAACAAAATCAACAATAGTGATGAGGGTGAATTTATTAAATTTATGCAAGTGTTATCACAAAAAAATTTAGAAAATAAAAACAAAAATAATAATAAAAAGAAGCAAGAAGATAACCAAAATTCTAATAATATTCAAAAAAATAATTTAATTAATAACAATAATAAAAGTGAAAATATAAATGAAAACAACAACAATAATACACAAATAAAAAAAAATGAAAAGCAAAAAATGCCACCAATTAATGTTTATAACACTGAAATCGAATATCTAAAAAAAATTATTAAAATTAAAATAGGTGATTTTTTAACAAAAAAAATTAATAAATCCCACACAATAATCTACACTGATAAGTTGAATAGCTACAACACAATTATTGAAATATTAAAAAACACAAATACTAATTATTTTTCTTTTACACCTAAAACAGAAAAAAAAATAACCTTATTATTAAAAGGGCTTGATAGTAGCTACGAAGAAAATGAAGTGCTTGAACTTTTAAAATATCATAATAATGAAAAAATTAACTTTTTATCTGCAAGCAGATTAAAAACAAAGAGAGCAACTGAAAACAGTTTCATCCTCTCACATTTTATCGTACAAGCATCAGCTAACTCATCAATAAATGAAATAAAAAATATTAAAGCATTAGACAACACAATAATCTATTGGGAGAATTTAAGAAGGAAAAGCATACTACAATGCACCAGATGTCAGCGTTTCTCTCACTCAGCCGTCAATTGCAATATGGACTATAGGTGTGTAACATGCGGAGAGAGCCATATACCAGGAGAATGTACAATAACGCAAGAAGATGGGAGAGATATGCTTACTTGCATTCTTTGTAAACAAAAAGGGCATCCAGCATCGTACAGAAATTGCCCAGTGTACAAAGAAAAAGAAAAAAAAAGAGAAGAAGAAAAAAAGATGACAAAAGAAAAATAAAAAATAGGTTTAATATGTATAATAACTTTACTAATCCTAGCGTATCATTTGCAAATATATTAGGTGATACTAACCAAAACAATAACAGTAATAATGTTAGCAACAATAGTAACAATGTTAACAATAATCACAATATTTTAGAAGAATTAAATAAAAATGTGAGTTTAATCTTAAAAAAAATTAACACAATAGAAGCAAATATTAATAAAAATTCAAATGACATTAAATATTTATACGAAATGTTTAATGTGCCTAATAATTTCTAATTACGTCACTCACAATAAACATTAATTTAGAAATAATTGCAATTAATGTTAATTCTCTAGTCTCATACAATAAAAGATTTTCTCTTATGCATTTCGTAGAAACGACAAAGGCAGATATTTTCTGCCTTTGCGAAACTAAACTACAAAATAAACATTATTTTCAAGTAAATGGTTATAACACTATACGTCAAGATCGTAATAACCAAGAAAATAGTGGTACAGCAATTTGTATAAAAAATAATATACAATACAACCAAATCAGAAATAAAATTTTTGACACTTTCTAATGCATAGAAGTATGTGTTCTAAAATTAAATCTAAAAAATTCAAAAAAACTATTTATTATTTCAATCTATGCTTCCCACAGAAACCAAAGCAAATTTGTAGAAGAGTTGCAAAAAATATTTGGGATATTAGATCTGGCTAATAAAAATCATTATTACGTAATAGCCGGAGATTTCAATGCAAAACACATCTCTTGGCAAAACAATAATAATAGCAGCCGTGGCGTTGCCCTATATAAATGGTTGGGATACAACAAAATACCATATAAATGTAATTTGTTAATACCAGATCAACCAACATATCCGAGATGCAGTTCTTACTTAGATCTAGCTATAATAGACATAAGAATAGAATCTGCACATGATAGATTATTGACATTGCCGTATGATAGTGACCACAAAGCCATATATGCAAATTTGTCGGTACCAAGCGAAACTATGAATACCGAAAATCAAACAGCATCCAGAAAAAAATATTTATTCCATAAAACCAACTGGAACAAATTTAAAAGAAAGCTGGATTACAATTTCGACAAAGAGTACCAAACTCAAAATGACCACATAACAAGCACAAATAATATCACAATTGACAAAGTAGACCTACATTTAAATAATATTAATAAAATTATAACACAGACAATGGACGAAACAATACCAATAGCCCGGAATTTTAATAACATGAACAAATTTTCTTCCACCAAACTCAAACATTTTCTAAAATATAAAAGTAAACTTTTAACCGACATACATAAAATACACAAAAGAAATTTAAACTTTACACCACAAGAACTTACCTTGCTTAAAAGCTTTTTAAACAACATAAATACGCTCATCAAACAAGAAATAAATATACAAGTAAATAAATATTGGTATAATAGAATAAAAAATATTACACCCAAAGACAATAGAAACATGTTCCCGGAAATTAACAAACTTTTTAGACAAAGACCTGACAGAAATGTAAAACACCTACATATTGAACGCAACGACTCACATATTCTAATAAATAATAACATAGACTATGCAAAACTCGACAAAACAGGTGCAAATAAATACATATTAACAAAAGAAGAGGATATTTCAAAAATATTTGGTACATGTCTAGAAAGAAGCCATAATGTTACATTACCAAATACCAACAACTTTCATAACAGAGTACGTGACAAAATACAAAGCCTAAGACTTGCAAGTACAGTGCAAAAGCAAAATAATGTTTCATTATTCACATTTGACAATGTAAACACAGCTTCCAATATATTAAATAACAACAATTACTTTACAAACTTTGACGAACTACAACTAAAACTAAAAAACCTAAAAAACAAAACATCTGCGGGCATAGATGGAATACCAAATGTGGTTTTAAGAAACTTAACGGTTAAAGTCATAGAAAAATATGTTATTTTATTTAATAATTCATTAAACTATTGCTATTTTCCTAAAATATGGAAAATAGCTAAAGTTGTAATGATAAAAAAACCGGGTAAAGACCCTACAAATCCAAATAATTATAGACCAATCAGCCTACTGCCAAATATCAGTAAGGTGTACGAAACTATAATTAATGATAAAATAATAAAATTCGTAAGCGATAACCAGCTGCTACCGGAAAATCAATTTGGCTTCAGGCACAAACATAGCACTGTACATGCTATTAATAAATTGACATCTGATATATGCTGGTACATAAACAAAAAAGAAGCAATAGGCGCATGTCTTATTGACTTAGAAAAAGCCTTCAATAGTGTCTGGATTGATGGTTTACTTTATAAACTAATAAAGTACAAATTCCCAAATAACATAACAAGATTAATAATGGATATGATATCCGATAATCATTTTATAATAGCCAATAATTCAAATATGAACCACAAATTTGTAATTAGCAACGGTTTACAGCAAGGCACGGTAAACTCTCCGATACTGTTCTCAATCTATTTAACGGAATTGTTAAATTTACTTGGGAGCTTTAAAGGGGCCAATTACTCGATTGCATTTGCTGATGACGTGATAATTTATTCCGCCGGTAAAACAATAGCGGAAATAACAATTAACGTTCAGAAACAATTTAACCTTATCACTGATTATTGTAAGGTATGGTTACTCAAAATGAACGTAGATAAATGTGAAGCAATATTATTTCGTAATACTGTTGATAAAACCAATAGTAATATTAGAAAATATTGGAAAGATTTTAAAATAAAAGCTTTAAACTCCACCATAATTGACAGAAAAAAATCTGTCAAATATCTAGGTGTTGTATTAAATCAACATTTAAACTACATTGATAATGTTAAAAAAAATTTAGAAAAAGGGACAAAAGCATTCATGGCGTCCAAAAAACTTTTCTATAATAAAATTATCAGTGAAAGAGTAAAAGTTTTAGCATACCAAACTCTAATTAGGCCTGTCATTTCATATGGTGGACCCATATGGTACAACATAAGTGCAAGCCTAATGGAGAAAATAAGAATATTTGAACGAAAATGCATAAGAGCCTGCGTAAATCTACATAGGAAACCAGAAACGGATTACAAGCATTTCTACTCCAATAAATGCTTGTACCGTAAAGCAAAACTAATTAGATTCGACAATTTTTTTATAAAAATTATTCGTAATCATTTTGACAGATCTCTCAATACAAACGAAAATGGTTTAATATCCAAAATTTATTACCATAATGAAGAGTATATAAATAATAGTTTAAAATCGGGTTTTATTGCTCCCGAACATTTTATTTACCTGGATTCTAAAGGGTATATTCAAAGCCACGAGCATGTCCCTCTATTATATCACTATAATAGACAGGCCACATGCAAGTGCATTGAATATGACCCAAACCACATTGAGGCTATTTCACTAAAGTACGATTTGTTTATTCCAGAAAAGGATAAACGAATTTCAAAAAACCATTGATGGTTAAACATTTCGTAATTAATATAAAAAATTAGTTTAAAAACTATAATATTAGAATAGGCGTAGGTTTTAAGTTAGGTAGTAGGTTTTAGGTTAGCATAATTTTAAGTTAGTATAAGGTTTTATTTATACAATTTAAATTAATTTTGGTTTTTATTATAAATTTTCCAAAATAAAATTCTATGATAAAAAATTCTATTAGAAAAAAGAAATATAATAATAAAACAAATTAAATAAAGAAAAAAACTGAAACAATAAAATATAGTTTAAGGTTTTAGTTCTAAGTTCTGAAATAAATGTTAGTTTTGTAAGCTTTTTTACTAACCCAATGTAGCCAAAAATAATTAAAAAGAAAAATAAAAAAGTATATAAAAAAAAAAAAAAAAAAAAATATCTTCAATTATTCGGAAGGGATATCTATCTTTTATTATTTTAAAATTTAACTTACGGTAGTCCACGCATAATCTATTCGTCCCATCTTTCTTCTTTCTTCAAAATCTGAAATGCTTTCTTCCACTATGCCTTCTTCCAACCATTGTTCTATTTGATCTCTCACTGCTTCTCTTTCTGCTAGGGGTAATCTTCTTGCCTTCTGATATATAGAAACTTCATCCTGCAGGACTATTTTCATTTGGATGCATGAATTCACAATTTTATCTGGTTCGTACATGTTGACCAGATCAAGAATAATTTTGTTAATTTCAGGATTTCTTGATTTAATATCAATTTCACTCATATGATTTTGCAACGACTCAACATCTGTATTAAAAATTTCATTCTCCATCATTTCAAATTTTCTTACATTTTCTTCTATAGAAACTTTCGCTTGATTCGCTTGATAATCATATCTTTACTTTCTGTAGAAAATTTCGGCTTAATATAATATTATCCGCCATATAATGATCAGGAACAACTTCGAATCTTATTTCATGTAAAATAGACTTGACTTTTATCGTCACTATTACCGAACCAATTGTCGTACATAAGTTATTTCCCAAACCTTTTAATATAACTTGTTGTTTGTTACAAATTTGCACGCCAACTTTTTTCTGTACACCTTCTTGCACGAGCGCTACCATTATCTACAAATGCTATGAAACCTTCGTTTTGAATTGTTGTTGGATATATTCTCATTGCTAATTCTTTTCACATTTTTTACTTTGCCGGTTTTGTTTTTGCACTGTGGTGATATATGACCAAATTGACTGCAGTTCGAATATCTTTTACCTCTTTTTTTATTATATAGCGAATCCTCTATATCCTTAAACACGAAGTTGTTGTTGGTATCAGGCATTTCATATTCTTCTTTTACACTTATTACAGAGCTGTTACTATAACTATCGCTGTTTTTATTGCTTTCGTCGCTATCGCTGGTAAAGAGTTTGTTAAAAATGTCGTTTAAACCTTTTGCCAGGTAAGCGTCGTATAATCTCGTTACTAGATTTATTTTTAAATTATATTTTATAGATAACTCGTTCTCCTGAAGTAATACTTGCAGCTGTTTAATCGTCAACTTGAACAACTCCTACATACAACTGCAATGATTGATCTGCCAGTTATAACTCGTAGGGTGAAGATATGAATTTAATGTATTTTATGTAGAAAATAAATTATTAGTTATGTAGAGAATATTTAAATGTAGATCAGGATAATTTTGTTTCTTCTGACACCATGTAGAAAAATAGATTTTTTCCTTGTAAAAATTCAAACGCAAACTTTTTAATTCTAATTAGTTGTAAACTATTTTATTATAGTTAAAAAAATAAAAATATAATTCTTTACTTAAAACTATAAATATAAATGTTTTCTTTTAGCTTCTTTTTAAATTTAAATCTTTTCCTTTTCAGCGTACCTTTCAGAATGAATTTATATTGTTTAGAACGCCTGTATTTATACTAAGTTAGTTTAGTTAGCTGTTTTCATTTAAATTTAGCTTCTATATACTAAGTAAATAACATAAAAAATATAATGACTGTTTTAATTTTAAAATTGAAATTGAAACATAAAATCAGAATTGAAACTTAAATTTGTTTTGCAAATGAAACATAAAAAGTTTTAAAAGTACTGCTTTGCTTTTAATTGTCAAAACTGAAGGTTTTGACAATTGCATTTAGTATATAAAAAGAACCAAAAGTAAACAATCACAATGTTTACAATAGTTTTTTAAAAAAATAAATAAATAAAATATAAAATGAGGATGACTACTGGATGAACAGCATGAGGATGACTGCTGGATGCTAGATGCTATACATTCAGGTAATGTTTTAAATTTAATTATTACTAATTCGAAAAGGTGTTGTTTCTATTTTAGGTTAAATATGCAGAATACTACATATATATATTTTTTTTTTATTAAAGTTTAAATTTCGTATAATAAAGTATTCCAAAAAAATTATTTGAGTCAGCAAAAGTTATAAATTTTGATTTTAATTTTTATTGAATTAATTAATATTAAATTTTTATTTTATTTTGTGTTTAAGTATTGTAAAACCATATAACGTATAACTGTATACAAAAGTTTCAATTACAACAAGAACAAAACATTAAAGTTAGTTGACCAACAACAAAATACACTTAGAGTTTAAATTTAAGTATTCCAAATAATTAGATAAGTCAGCAAATAAATAAGTTATGAATTCCGATTTTAATGTTTTTTATTGAATTTAATTTATATAAGAAATTAAACAAAAATTAAAAATAAATAATTTAAAAGAAATTAGCGGAAATAAAGTAAACTTGTAAACTTGTTGACGGTTGATGAAAGAATGGATATTATATTTACTTATTTGGAATGAATATTATATTTACTTATTTACTTATTTTCGGATTTTTAGATTTTAAGGAATAATATCAATCGATTGCGTGTCAACCCGGTTCCAAGATTAATAGTGCACCATACTGAGTTGGTGAAGAAATAAATAATGAATTATCTAATACTAGTAAATGTTTTCATTAAAATTTTGTAATTGTGAAAACTAATAATAATAGTGTGTATATGCCGATTTTGGCCCCATAGGGAGTAATTTTTTTGGGGGAGTAAAATTTTAATATGAAAAAATTGTTATAAAAAGTAAAAATAGAGCTTTTATGATTTTTTTTTGTTTTATTGTAATTGTTAATCAAATACAACTTTGTAAAGTGTGTATTGTTGATGATGTCTGCTCTTGACAATAAATTGTCAATCAAATACAACTTTGTAAAGTGTGTATTGTTGATGATGTCTGCTCTTGACAATAAATTGTTAATCAAATGCAACTTTGTAGAGTGTGTTTGTTGATAATGTTTGCCCTTGATAAATAAATAATTGATGATAATGTCATTGATAAAAATAAATTACTACTAATAATGTATTAAATAATAAAATAAAGAAAGTTTGATATTACTATAAATACTGATCCATTTTGAAAAATAATTAATAGAATTAATTTCTTACATTAAAAATAAAAAATGTCTTTTATTAAAAAGTTTATTAATATTTCCAAAAAGGGTCTTACTAATTATAAAAAATTAGAAGATCTGGAAATAAATAAATTTTATAAAATTAAAGAGTTCAAACTAGAAGAGAAAACAAAATATTGAAAAGCTCTTCTAGTAGGGTTAATTTTAAATGGAGAAACCGTTTGGGTATATTTACCCAAACGCTTTGCAAATATTATTAATACAAAAAAAAATATTAAGCAGCTCAAACAGTTTGGAGGGTTAAAGTATAATGAATGAGATGAAGAAAAGAACATAGCAATGTTCGATTTCATTTTAAAAAAGAATATGAAGCAAGGTAAATATGATGCTGATGATGATGTTGATGATAATGATGGTGATGATGATGATGACGATGATGACGATGATGATGATGATGATGAGGATAAGAGAAAAAATAGTAGTATAAGGGAAAAATTAAAAAGAAAAAATACAACCTATGTAAAAAATAAAAAAAGTAAAAAAATAAAAATACAACTTTAATAAAATATTTAGTTTTTGTTTTCTTATGTTTTGATTTTTTACAGACAACAGGTTTATCTAAGTAGAAATACAGAATCTCTATATTTTTTTCTATAAAAAGAAGTTTTGTTAAAATGATTTTTCATTTATATATATTTATATATATTTATATATTTTTGAACCTTTTAGTTAAATTTATTTTTTTTAGAAAGTGATTGTATTTACTCATTTATTCTCTATGATGGTAGCTGGTCCATCTTGTTGTGGAAAGACTACCTTTAGAACTCAACTAGTTAATAACTTAAATAAAACTGTATTTCCAACGATTGATTTCAATTCAGACATAAATGCAGACAATTCAGAAATAAATGCTATCCCAAAAAATTTGGAATTTGAAAACATAGAATATCAAAATACTATTCCCGAAACAATTGAAAGTGATAAACCTACTTTAATTATTTTGGATGATCTAATGCTGGAAGCTTATGGTCAAAAAATTTGTGAATTGTTTACTAAGGGTTCACACCATCGTGATATTTCGATTATATTAGTTACGCAAAATATATTTCATCAAGGAAAATTTTGCAGAGATATTTCTATTAATTGTAAATATTTGGTTATTTTTAGAAATCCAAGAGATAAGTCTCAAATTTTACCGTTAGCACGACAAGTGTTTCCAGAGAATGTTAGAGAATTTCAAAGAGTATTTAACTAAGTAACATCACTTCCATATAGTTATATTGTTCTTGATTTTACTCAAAAGATCAATGATATATTTCGTATTAGAACACAAGATTTCAAGAAAGATTTTTCTGAATGTTACTGTTTTCCAAAGTAATTAACAATTGACAACTTATGTGAAAAAAATGAAACGATTGAAGGAAAACCAACATATATTGCATGTGTTAAAAAATAGTAAACAAAAGTTAAGAAACAATATACTTAAATACTGTGATTTAGAAGTTATTAAAGCGATTTGTGAAATTGTTATAAATACATTGAATGGAAATAATAAGATAACAAAAAGTCAACATCAACATTTAAAAAATTATAAAAACAAATTACGCTTTTTAGCTTGTCCAAAAAAAAAAAAATTATAAACGAAAATTGTTAATTCAAAGTGGAGGATTTTTACCAATTTTAATTGGATCTGTACTTTCTGGGATACTTGGAAAACTTTTACAAAAAAACTTTGAATATACTATCCCAGAACTGATAAAGGAACTTCTTTCACAAAAAGAAAAAGCAATAAATTTAAAAAAAGTTTTACCAGATTTATTTAAACAAACATTTTCAATGTATAATGATCAATTACCAGGTATGATGGTTATTTACACTGATATTATTGAACCTAATATATATGGAGATAGTACAATAAGAGCATTAAAAACAATTAACTGTGAAAATTGCAGGAACCCTTTTAACAGTGAATTTAAAAACGTTCAATATATTCCAGTAGAAAAAAGTTTATTTGAAACTATTTCAATTCGCATTTGTAATCAATATGGTGAAAATATAAATTTTTCACCAAGTTTATTTCCAACAAAAATTGTTTTACATTTTATTCGAAAATAAAAAATATATAAATAGAAAGAAAAAAATATAGTTTTTTTATTCATAATGAAACAATCATACATTAAATATTATCTTGATCAAAGTGGAGGTAACATCAACGAAATAGACCACCTATTACAAACAACATCTTATTTTCAAAAGGGCAGAGGGATTAGAAACCTTTTTGGTGGTTTATTAAGATATTTAAAACCTATTTTTTCATCGGGTCTAGATTTTTTAAAAAAAGAAGCTTTGTCAGCTGGTATAAATTCATTATGAGACATTAGCACAGGTAGAAATTTAAAGGAAGTAATAAAAGATCGAGGAAATCTATAAAGAATATAAGACGCGGTGTTTTTAATAAACCAAATGATATGTATGGTCAGGGATTTATTCGAAAGGGTATAAAAAGACATTCAAACACGACTCATATTCATTTAAAAACTAAAAAGAAGAAACGCATAACTTCTAAAAAAAGTAATAATAAAAAAAAGAAAAAAAATATAGACATATTTGATTAACAATGATTGAGTGCATAAAATCTGAATTGGATATTTTTACACCACGTCCAATTCAATCGAGCATATTAAAAACTGAAGAAGTTGCTTTAAATCCAATAGCCTCTTTAGACTCTGCTTCCACAATCGAATTTATTTCATTAGGTCATGGAGATACGTATAGAGATTTGTCTGGAACATATTTAAAATTTAAAGTACAAATATTAAAAAAAGATGGTACATCTTGCAATGATGATAAAGATAGTGAAAATAAATTAATCTCTCGACCTGGGATTGTAAATAATTTACTTTATTCTCTTATAAAACAATGTAATGTTCAATTAAATGCAAAAAATATAACACCATCGGATTCAAATTATCACTACAGAGCATATATTGAAACTCTTCTTAATTATGGAACTAATGCAGCTGAAACACACTTAGAATGTTCAGGTTGGATCTTGGATAAAGGTAATATTCAAAGGCATGATAATGGTGGTAGTATGGAACGTAAAAAGTCTTACAATAACAGTGCTGAAGTAGAATTAATGGGGAAATTACATGTTGATATGTTTAACCAACCAGTATTCTTGATTAACAATGTAGATGTTCGCGTTGTTTTAACTTTGGAAAAACCAAATTTTTATTTTTTTTCTGATGATAATAATGAATGTCAAATAAAAATTTTAGATACAATATTATTTATGAAACATGTTACAATCAATCCAAGCATTCTATTGGCACATAATACCGTATTAGAAAAAGCTAATGCGAAATACTACTATAAACGTGTTGAAGTTAAAACTTTTACGATGTCTTCTAATACTTCCAATATAAGTCTAGACAATGTTTTTATTGGTCAACTACCACACACAATAATATTTTGTATGACTGAAAATGAAGGATACACAGGAAAGCGATCTAAGAACCCCTACAATTTTAAACATTTTGATTTAAAACAATTTATGTTATATGTTAATGGTGTTCAAATTCCTAATTTAGCTATAGAAACTAATTTTTCAGAGAAGAACTCAACATATACACGAGCATATCATACCTTGTTTAGTGGAACAGGAATAGATCATGCTGACAAAGGACATCAAATAACAAAATCTATGTTTAGTAAAGGTTATTTTCTACTAGCTTTTGATTTAACTCCTGATGGGGCAGGGAATGATTCCTGTCAGTCTTTGTTATACCAGGGTTCATTAAGAATTGAAGCTAAATTTTCAAACAAATTACCATCAACTATAACTTGTATTGTTTATGGTGAATTCGATTCAAGTTTACAAATCGATAAAAATCGTAATGTTCATACATATTTATAAATACAGAAATCAATTTGTAAGACCATTCATTCATTTAACAACCTCGAAAGTGAAAAATTATAAATATAAATTAAAATGAGTAATAAATCTTGTGTACTTGTAGATTTAGCATTTTGTGCTGACGACACGAATGCTATTTTTGTTAAACGAGTAGCACTTGCTGGAATTAAAGATTCCTGTAAACCATTCAAGAAAAAGTTTCAGTATAAATTTCCGACTAAGGATATCAATATTGAGAACATTCAAACAGGATTTAAATTTGGGAATTCTTTTAATGAACAAATAAATCTCGATCTAATTAAAACTATAACTAAATTTGACTTAATTGTTACAAATGGGAAAGCAAAAAAGGAATATATATTGCAACATATAAAAGATGAAAAGAAAATAATTGATTTATCTTCTTTTGAAATTGAATAATGAATACATTTCAAATTGAAACTATTCTAAATCAAAATAAATATACAAAAAAATATTTTACTGGAGTTTTTCCAATAGATAAAATTCCGCATTATGTTAAAAAACCGGCTATGCTTGTAATAAACACAGACTCTTCAAATAAACCTGGGAAACATTGGTTAGCTTTATTTTTACCTAAAAATAGATGTATTGAATACTTCGATTCATTTGGCTTTCCACCTAACAATAAGAAGATAATAACATTTTTGAAACATAATTCAATAGAATATAATTTTTTATATAATAATAAACGATTGCAGGATGTTTTTTCTACAGTTTGTGGCCAGTACTGTTGTGTTTATTTATGGTTTCGTGCAAGAAATATCAAAATGAAAAACTTTTTGAGTATATTTAGCAAAATGAAATATATACAAAACGATAATATAATACAAAAACTATTTGATAACATATTTAATTTAAGAAAAATTCAACGAAATAAATATCAAATTTGTACATCTTGCAACTAAATTATCACATAAATATAACTGATTATGAAAAAATGTAGTTAGTTTATTCAAAAATTATAATGGGTAAAGGTATGAAAATTATTAGAAAAAGTGAAAAACATTTATCAAAAGCTCACAATGTTCCCACTAAAAAGAACTTACCGGAAGATTTGTTATTATCATATACCTACTTTTTGGATTTAAATCATTCTTCTTATATTAGCATTGGTTACAATATAACTAAATTTGAACCACAAATTTTTATTTATCATCGTAGAGGTAATTCAGTAAGAATTAGTTATGAAGAGTGGCAGCAATTTTACAATATTATCATCTTAAACATGAATGGAGAAGATAAAAAAATAGCTGTATTTAAAACATATAAGAATGGTAGATGTTTATTAACTTTTGGAAGTAAAGAAAGGAAAAAGAAGATATGGCTATCTACTTTAGAGGCTGATCGGTTTTTTAATATTATAGAATTTGTTCAAGCAGTTATGTGTTATAATAACAGCGTCAAAAATAATATAAAAGAATATATATCAAAATATATTAATAAGTGTTTAATAAAATGTCTCAATAAATTAGAACAAGAAGATTTTTATATTCCAATGGAACTGAATACAGCACAATGTAATTATTCTCGTCTTTTTTATGAAATTCCTATACTATTACAGAGAGAAATACAAAAACATTTTATAAATTTCGAAATGAATTTTAAAGAGAAATAAAGAAAATTAAAAATTATATACAATGTTTTTTTTATTATTCATTAAAAAAATTATATTAATAATATAAATAAGATCTTCCTGCTTAATCCAAGTGTTATGAGAGTTATCAAGCCCCCACCATTTTACATAAATATGATTACCCTTTTTCCTTAAAATTTTTTCTACAAGATATGCATTAGAGTTTTTAACAGGAGTTATTTCAAATTCATAAAAGCTTCCAAGAATTGTATTCTGTTTATAGTCTTCTAAAACATAAGTTACTGGATTTGTTATATTAACTTTAACAATTTTAAAAATTTCAGGAGACCAATTTGGTTCATAACCTTTACTAAAAGTTCCTTTATATTTATTAATTCGTACAAAATCACCCTTTTTAAACTTTCCTTTTTTAAATATCTTAGGTCTGTTGTATACTGTTTGCAATAAAAAAGTTTCATTTTCTTTTGTAACATCTTTTGGTTTCATTTTAATTGTTCTATGAACATTCCCATTATACGTTTCAAGTAATTTTGGTAAAATATTGATCCATTTATAGTTACCATGTAAACTAAATTGCTTCCACATTAAATTTTTCAAAGTTCTATTAAATCTTTCACATATTGAAGCTTTTAAGTTAGAATAAGTATTATAATGATTAATATTATTTTCTTTCATTAATTGTATAAATTTTTGGTTAAAAAATTCTTTTCCTTGATCAGATTAAATGTTTTTTGGTAATTTAAAGAATTTAGCTTGCTTAAAAATTTTTTTCATTGGTTTAATTACATCATCAGACGTTTTTGTTTTTAAAGGTTGCGCATACGCGTATTTAGAAAATATATCAATTACAGTTAATAAATATTTATTTCCTTGATTTTCTTCGTGATAAGGTTCCATTTCCACCAAGTCAATTTGCCATGTATCTTTTATTCCCTTTTGAACTATCCTTCTCCGAGGAAAGTTTTTTCTAACACTTCTATGTATTTCAGAGACAATTTGTGATTGTTATAAAATTCAGACATATCTTTCCGTGTAAACAAATTTAACAAAAATGAAGTGAAAGATTATCTCAAAGAGTCTTTATATATAAAAGCTAAATATGAGATAAAATTAGTTTTAAAAAATTCTTCAATATGCAAAGTTCTCGCACTTCAACTTATTTTGTTGATTTTCAATATCTTTTTGGAAATGACAGACAAATATTCGTAAAAGAATTATGTGTTATGCGAGCTGATTCATTTAAACCAACACATATAATATTTAAACCACCATATTCATATGATGAGCTAAGTGAAAAATATAAAGAAAAATCTAATTATTGTTTCAGTTATATAAATGGATTAAAATGGACAGATGGTATTGTTAATTATCTTGTGCTTGAATCATTTTTAAGAAAACTTGAAGGAAATACAATAATTGTTGCAGGGAGAGAAAAGAAATTTTTTTTGGAAAGGTTTATTTCATCAGATATCATTGATATAAGTAATCGTTTCAGCTTGAAACGAACTGAAAATTATGAGACTCCCTGCAATATTCATCAATTAATGTTTCCAAATTGTCGATGTGCTGTAAATAATGTATTTAAAATGTTTTTATATGCATTAAAAAATAATTTAATAACGAATGAACAAAAGAATATGATACAGTAAATTGAAAAAAGTAATATGTTTACTTAAAATAATCTTGAGATGTATCCTGTCAGTTTTATTAAAAACTGAAAAAAAATTAAAATAAACTATTTTTTTTATTTATTCAGAAATGCACTATTATAAAAACGCATCGAAATAATGTTTAATAAATCATTATTAATAGTAATATTTTAAAGATAGTATTAAAATTTGATTACAAAGATGAATCCTGCTACTCTAATCTCAAGCTCTAGCTGCATATGTAAATTCAAAAAATTTCCAGTTTGAGTATTATGAGTATTTAAATCATCGCATGGGTCATTTGAAGGAAGATAAATTTTACGTCTCCGAGTTTAAACAGAGTTTAACGTTGCATGAACTACGTTTACGAAGTAGAAGAGAATGGCACTGTGTAATCTATGATTCTAATGGAAAAAAAGCTGGTTGGAGAACTGAAATTCATTATTATAATTTGTCTAGTTATAAAATCAAACCTATACATAAGAAATAAACTAAATATTTTATATAAAACTAAATTTATTTTATTTAATATATATTCAATCCATTTATTACATCAAAAATAAACATATTAACTATAGATACGGAAATTAGATTATTTTTCAATCTTTACAACTACAAAATGATATTTTATAACAAAATTAATTCTGGTTTTTTATCTTATAATAAAATTATCAATTTGTATGCAAAATCTAAGTATAAACGTAAATCATTTGAATTTTATTTTATTTTATTTTATAATGACCCCACGCAAGCGTATTCACATTATCTTCTAAAATAAATCTCTTATCATCTAAAGGACTTAAAGCTATCTTATTCAAAGTTTCAGTATATATAGTATGCAACTTAGATCTAAAAACATTCATTTTTCCATATACAATAACATTTTCTACAATTTTCTAATGTTAAATTTCTAACGACATTACTTTTTACACCTTTACTTTTTTTTATAATTTTATCATTTAAAACATTTAATAAATACATTTTTGATCTGAGACCTATAAATTCTTTTACAATTTTTCCATTACTTTCATCTTTAAATAAACCGATAATTTTTTTATTAAGAAGAGGAAACCCATACTGATTATGTTTTTCATAATCTGAGGTATCGAAATACTATTTAAGATCGGGTTTTATTTCAGAATAAAAATCTTTTGTACTTATAGAATATATAAAACTGTCTGTATCCATATAATTTAAACTAATTTTCGAATTATATTTTGGTTTCATGTAACCATAATGGAAATTATACATATGTAATTTTGAAAGTTCTAAAACTGTAAAGCCTAAATATATAGGTTTATCATAAATAACATTAATTTTATTTAATTGAATTGCAAGATTTTCATCAAAAAGTGATAAACTATGAAAGTTGGATTTAGCGATGAGCGCCCTTGCACCGAGATGCTTCCGTTTGCTTTCCCAAGAATCTGCTATTTTAACTATTGTTCTTTTGTCAACATTTTCCATGGTTTTACCATATACAGCATTATTTATTAATTTAAAAAAGTTTTTTTCGAATGCATTTTTTGCTAAAGCTCTATGATAAGTATTTAAATCAATATATTTTTTTAGCCAATTAGATTGCTCTATGCATTTTTTTCAAAATTAATCCATTAGTCAAACATTGTTTCAAGTTTCTATAATGAATTATATATTTAGTTTTATGATTCAAATCTAATACCAATTTTGGAGATTTTGCTATTGGAGATATTTTATTTTCAGCACAAAATGGTAAGTCATTATGAATATCATGTAAATTTTTCGGGTAATTTAAGTCAACTTCTAATATATATCCTTCATCGGAGTCATCAGCTATTTTGAAAACATTAATTTCTGAGGGGTTTTCCACCCATTTAAACCCTCCATATGGCAAATAGTTAGAGATTGCCCACCCATATAAATTATTAGCATCTAAATATACTATGTATTCATTATTTTTTGTAGGATCATATTCTTCACCTATATATTTATTATTAGCTTTAGAATAACGCTTACTACATTGACTTATACCACCACGAATACCCCTTTTGAAAAAATTAAACATGTTTATATCATCAATCAATTTTAATTTAATATTAGTATATTTTAGCATAGCATCCCATGCAAGACCTGGTGCAGTTACAAATTGTGCTGGATCTAGTTTATATATATTATAACAAATTTTTCTAAAATTTTCGAAAACATCTGAAAGTAAAAAAACGTCAGTTTTTAAATACAGTTTTAAATAATCTTCCAAAGATTGACAGTTAAATGTATTCCAAACATTTTTGGCATGTTTATAATCTTCATCTGAACAATTAGTGTTACTTATTTCATTTTTAAAAGCATTTTGAGAAGGTAAAGAAGTTTGATTATTATTCAACAGTTCTCCTAAATGTATGAAATAAAATTGTGATAAGTAAAAAGTTTTATGCTTTGGAGTATTTTAAATTAAGCTTAAGTGCCAGCTTGATGTAAAAATTAAGAAAATTTGAGAGAAAGTGCATAAGAGTGTGTTTAAATGAAAGTAGAAAACCTGAAACAAATTTTACTCATTATCTTTCAAACAAATACATATATGGAAAATCAAAATTAACACGAATCGATAATTTCATAATTAAATTGATTCGCAATCATTTTGATAGAGCAATTAACACTCCCGAAAATGGTTTTATATCCCATATATTCTAGCATAACGATGACTATATTAAAAAAACATTAAAATCTGGCTTCATAGCACCCGAACATTTCATCTAACTAGATAAAGTAGGTTTTATACAAAATCAAACCCATGTTCCTCTACTATTTCATTATGGTAGAAGGGCTACATGTTCTAAAATAGAGTTTGATCCAAATAGTGTTGACATGGGGAGTTTAAAATACGACACCCATATTCCAAATAGAGATATGTGTGTCTATAAAGATTACTGGTGGTTAAAAAATTAAATTGACTCTGTAATACTTTTATATTAAAATTTATTTTATTTTATTTTTTTCTTTTTTTTTTGTCATAGTCTAGTAGGTTAAGTTAGTTTTTAAGCTTTTATTTTTAACACATAAAAAAAAAAAAAATTGGTATAAAAAATTTAAAAAATTAATTGGTTTTTAGATATGTTTTTTACAATTAGTATATAAAAGAAATTCAAATACATATAAAATTATTATTTGTTAAATACAGAAGAGTAAATTAAGAAAAGAAAACCAAAATTTACAAAATAAAAATTATTATTTTTACATGTAATTCAATTTAAACATTAAGTTAATTTAATTTTGTAAACTTTTTAAGGATGTAAACAGAAACAGAAAAAATAAATAAAAAGTAAGAAAAAAAAAAAAATTTAAATTAAGCTTAGCGGTAGAATATCAGTTATGTTTAAATTTCAAATTAAAACAGTAATAAGCTAAAGATATTGTACTTACTGTTCTTAATTAAATATGAAAAGTTTTTAAAGTTCGGTTTGGTTTAAATACAAAGTTAATATTATCAAAGTTTAAACTTGATTTAATATTTCCGTGAAAATTGAAAAAAAAGTTTTATAAATTAAAATAAAACATAAGCTATTGAGCTGAATATTCCTAATTAGATATGAAAAGTTTTTTAAGTTTGGTTTATTTTTAATATTATTAAAGTTTAAGCTTGATTTAATATTTCTGTGAAAAATGAAAAAAAAGTTTTATAAATTAAAAAAATAAGCTTAAGCTATTGTGTTGAATATTCTTAATTAGATATGAAAAGATTTTAAAGTTTTGACTTAAATACAAAGTTAATATACCAAACTAATATCAATGTTATTTATTTATTTATTTATATTAATATTTCATACACAAATGTAATGCAATATTATTGAACCATCGGCTACTAAAGGCCATTATAGGTTTTTATACTATTATTAAATTATATACTAATATTATTTATTTTGTTTATATTATATACTATACATTTACATTATATTTGGTCGTAATGGGGGTATGTAAAGAAAAAAAAAAAAAAAAACACTTACGACCTGTGCAGGGATCGAACCCACACTCCTTCGGTTAATACGCCACACACGTCTACCCACTAGGCTACCGAAGCCCCAAAATATCAATGTTAAAATTCTTCTTATACTCATAACACTTTTTTCTGCATACTTTTAGGCGAACGCTTGGTTATGAAACTTAAAACTTGATTTAAAATTGCTGAAATATTTTTATATGTGGGAAGCTATGAAAAGTTTTTCAAGCTTTTAGTTTGGTTTAAATACAAAGTTATTATAATCAAAGTTTAAACTTGATTTAATTTTAACCTGAAAAATTGAACAAAAGTTTTAAAAATTTAACCATAAAAAACTTAAGCTATTGTGTTGAAAATTCGAAATTAGTTATAAAAAGTTTTAAAAGTTTGGTTTATATTCAAAGTTATTATTATCATTAAGTTTAAGCTTAATTTAATAGTTACTTACCTAAAAATTTTTATATTTAAAACAATGTTTAAATATAAAACTTTTTATATTTAAAACAATAATAAGCTTAAGAAGTTAAACTGTAGTGCTGAGTATTAAAAAGATAATATGAAAAGTTTTTAAAGTAGGGTTCAAATACAAAACTATTATTACGAAAGTTTAAGCTTGGTTTAAAATTTACTTGAAAAATTAAAGAAAAGTTTTTTAAATTAATAATATTAAGCTTAAGCTATAGTGCTGTTGAAAATTTTCAAACAGAATAGAAAAGTTTTCGAAGTTAATATTATTAAAGTTTAGATTTAGATGAATTAATATTTAACTGAAAAGTTAAAAGTTTTTTATGTTTTCAAATTTTAAAAGTTAAGCTGGTTAAAGTGAAGATATGAAAAGTTTATAAACTCTTGTTTAAGTAATTATTAAAGTTAAAGCTTTTGGTTTAATATTTATCTGAAAAATTAAAAAAAAAAGTTTTTAAAAAATTGAAAGACACTTTTAATGTGTGTATAATATTTTTTTTTTTAAACATCTTTAAATTGTGATTTGTATTATTAATATTAAGCTAACAAAAATTTGATTTTTTTATTTTGTTTTTTTACAACTATTGCTCAATGGCATAATGCCCCCAAGCATATGTTTTTATATTATCTTCAGTTACATATCTTTTATTATCTAATGAACTTAAAGCTACTTTATTTAAATTTTGTGTATAAATTGTATGTAAATGTGATCTAAATATTTTCATTTGTTTTAAACAAGTTTCATTTTTTAACAAAGAATTTTTATAATTATCTAATGTTAAAGAATTGACAACATATTCCTTTATTCCTTTAGCTTGTTTAATAGTTTTATTTTCATATGTTTGAAGGAAATACATTTTAGATTTTAATCCAATAAATTCAGAAACAATTTGTCCATTAAATTCATCTTTAAAAAGACCCAGAACTTTTTTATTCATTAGAGGAAAATTAAATAAATTGTCGGATGGATAATCTGATGTATCAAAAGGTTTTGGTATTTCATTAAATATGTCAGCGTAAAAATCATCTGTCTGTATAGTATAAATAAAACTGTCAGTGTCTGTATAATTTAATAAAGGCTTGCTACCATATTTAGATTTAATATAATCATAATGAAAATCATACATAAGAATTTTAGATTGTTCGAGTACCGTAAATCCCAAATATATAGGTTTGTCATAATATATATTTGTATGATTAAGCTGAATTGCTATCAAGTTTTCAATAAATCTAGAGTGGCTATGATAATTTGGTTTTGCTATTAGCGCTCGAGCATCTAAATGTCTTCCTTGACTTTCCCAAGACGTAGCTATTTTGACATTTTTTCTTTTCTTCACAATGATTCTTATAACATTGTTCTAGAGGGCAAGACTCGAACTAACCTAATAGTTTTAATTAACAATGAAGGACTTCCTACTAAATATGAAGACCTGTATAAACTGTACATCAAATTCCATAATTCGATAGATATTTCGGAAAAGGATGTAAAAGAGGATCTTCGGTCTTATCGGAGCCATTGTGAAAGTAACTACTATAAGCACTTGAATTCATCTCGTGAATGTTATAATAAGTTTTTTCTACCAAACTCCTCGAAATGATTTTATTAATATTCCTATTAAGAGAATTACACATACCACCAACAATTTAAATAACATTAAAATATTTTATCACAACTGTAGTGGTATGAGAGGCAAGCTCAATAAATTTTATCTTGATGCTAAGTCATGCAATTTCAGTGTTCTTGCTATTACTGAAACATGGCTTAATGATTCTTTTAAAAACGAGGAAATTCTTGATGGAAATTGGTCCATTTACAGAAAAGATCGTGATTATCTATCTGTAAATTGTTCGCGAGGAGGTGGCGTGCTACTTGCCGTTAATAATTATATATCTAGTGTACCATTATTTACTGATACATATCAATCTTTCGATCACCTATTTATTAAAATTAACTTAGGTACGAATAATTTATACCTAGGTATTGTTTAATTTCCTCCAAATTCTGATAATTCCTCATATTATGAATTTTATAGTGTATATCACAATATTATTTCCGATATGCATTAGAATGATTCAATTTTTTTTTGGCGATTTCAACCGTCCTTCTCTCTTTTTTTTATTATAGACGATACGGATAATTTCTTATTACCATTTAATTTTCAGGACGAAATTGACTTTAGTTTAATTAGTGAATTCTATGGTAACGATCTACAGCAAATTATTAGTTATCCTAATAATAATAACAAGTGGTTAGATCTTGCGTTTTCGAATGCATATGATAGGGTGACGGTTAAACTCGCTGATGATGCAGATAATCTATTTACGAACACTACTCATCATAACGCAATCATTTTCGAGTTCTCCACTTCTATTCCACTTTTGACCTCATCTTACAATAATGAAATTGTATATGATTTTTTTAACGCTGACTATCAAAGTATTAATAATGCTTTGTCATTAATCATATGGGACGAATTGTTAGTACAACAGGAAATCAATTCAGTAATTTCTTTCTTTTACTTTAATCTGTTTCAAATTATAGACGCCTTTGTTCCTAAAATTCGTAAAACACATAAAACAACGGAACCATGGTTAGATAGAGATGAGATCTTAGGAACTTGAGAAATCGGCGCAATAAAATATACAAAAATCTTAAACAATATCAAGCACCATGCGACGACTTATTGAATATGTATAAGCAACTTTCTATTGAATTTAATCAAAAAGTCAATGCACCATATGAAAACTATGTCACTGATATTGGCAATAAACTTGTTACTAATCCCAAAAAATTTTTTTATTTTGTTAACACAAAACGAAAATTATTTGGGTATCCCAATTCAATGATTTCTAAGGACAATGTGGTTTCTGCTTGTCCAAAAGAAATTTGCAACTTCTTTTCTGATCATTTTCAACAAGTTTATCGTCCGAGAGCACCAGTTCCAACTTCGGCTAACTTTTTATCTAATGGTTCAAATTTGCTAATTACAGACGTGTATCTTTCTGAAAGTGAAATTCTTGAGGCAATTTTGAGTCTTGATATAAAAAAGGGTGCTGGTCCGGACTTAATTCCTCCTATATTTTTATATAATTGTTCTCACAGTCTAATTTTCCCTCTTCATTTTATTTTCAATAAATCACTTTCAATTGGCATTTTCCCACAAGAGTGGAAATCGTCTTACTTAGCCCCTATTTTTAAAAAGGGGGATAGAGCGTCGGTGCAAAACTATCGAGGTATAGCAATCCTTTCGACTATACCGAAATTATTTGAAAAAATTGTTGTTGAGAGAATTACTCCTATCATAGATGCAAAACTCAATGAACAACAACATGGTTTCAGAAAAGGTCGTTCCACTACAACAAACCTTATGGTTTATATATCTGAAATCCTGAATCAAATGTAGAAAGGATACCAAGTTGATGCAATTTACACTGATTTTAGCAAAGCTTTCAATCGTGTAGATCACTTCACTTTGCTAAACAAACTATCAACTTTTGGCATTTCGGGTTCATTTCTTGAGTGGCTTAACTCTTATCTTTCAGAAAGAATTCAAAATGTTAAATTTCAAGGTGTATTATCTAACACAATCGGAGTTACTTCTGGTGTTTCACAAGGAAGCCATTTAGGCCCACTTCTGTTTAACGTATTTATCTCAGATCTTTCAGAATATCTATGCAATATACCTCACATTTCGTTTGCTGATGGCCTAAAAATATATCAAGTTATTAAAGATAATTCTGATGCAGTTATACTTCAGTTAAGCTTATCAGTATTACAAGCTTGGTGCACGTCAAATAAATTGAAGCTCAACATACAGAAATGTAAGGTTATAAGCTTTACGCGAAAACGATTACAAAATAGATAACGTAACTTTGGAAAAGGTTTTTAGCATTACTGATTTAGGAATTCTTCTCGATAATAAACTCAATTTTAATCTTCACTATGACCAATTAGTTTCAAAGGCTAATAAAATGTTAGGTTTCATTAAGAGAAGAGCTAAAGAATTCAGTGACATAGCTGTGACTAAATCTCTCTATTGTTCGCTAGTTCGATCTATCTTAGAATACGGTAACATTATATGGAATTCAGCCTTTCAAGTTCATTTTAATAGAATCGAATCAGTACAAAAGCAATTTCTTTTATTTGCATTAAGAAATCAATATAATCCTTCTGATTTTACTCTACAAGACTTAATTCATTAAACATGCTTTCTTTATCTTTACGTAGACAATTATTGTCTTCATGTTTTACTTTTGATATTTTGAATAATAGTATTTCTATCCAATCTCTTACTAACAAGTTTAGACTTAACGATAGTGTTAGGCAAACTAGAAATATTAAATTTTTAATGGATTACAAACACAATACAAAGTACGGAAGAAATGAACCCATCAATAGATGTTGTACTACTTTTAATAAAATTAGTAACCTTTATTCTACATCCATCTCCAGAATTACTTTCAAACACATTTTACAACAACATTTTTCCACTTTAATGACCTCAGACAATTAATTCTTACCTAGGCAATTATTCAATTATTCATTAATTATGACATAATTTAAACATTTCACACTTATTGTAATACATTAAAATACAATAAATCGGTTTATGTTTTTTATTTAGATCATTTTTTATTTTTGTACATTTTGTAAATTGTAATTTAACACTGTTAAGTAATATTAAAGAAAAAAATCATTTTTTCAATTTTACTACTACTTAATAATAAGATATCCAATTACATTTAATATGTTACAAAAAGAAAAAAAAAATTGCTTGTTACTTGTTTATATGTATGAAATGTACAGATATCATATTAATTTTTTAATATTTTTTTTTGATCTAAGTGATTCATATGTATGTAAAATGATTTTGAAAATGTAGTTTGATAATGAATAATAACAATAATAAATTAACTTGAATTTCGAATTTCGTTTGTCTTGTTCACCACTTATTTGGTTCAGTTATTTTTTTTTTCTTCCGTCCGTTCGAGTTTAACGTTTGGTGTTCCTTTTTTTT
Organism: Poecilobothrus nobilitatus; assembly: GCA_947095535.1. Lineage (NCBI taxonomy): Eukaryota > Metazoa > Arthropoda > Insecta > Diptera > Dolichopodidae > Poecilobothrus > Poecilobothrus nobilitatus. The sequence continues at coordinate 123,671,557 of OX352772.1, read as the reverse complement.
TCTTTTTTTTGTTTGGGTAAATTTTCTTTAAATTTAATTTAAATTCGAACTTTATTTTGTTTTATTTTTATTCTTTTTAATTTTCACTATATTCTTTTTAATTTTAACTTTTTAATTTTAACTATATATATATAATTAACTTTAATTTTAACTTTTTTCTTTTTAATTTTAACTATTTTAACTTTTTATTTTTAATTATAACTATATATAATTTTCTTTTTAATTATAACTACTTTTAACCATCAACTTTACAATTAACTTTTGTAATATTAGAGGTTTAGCGAGCAATTTCCAATCAGTTGAAGCTCACCTACACTCAGAAAGACCAGCTATATTAGCCCTAAGTGAAACTCAGGTTATAGGCGATGATACTAATTATAGTATCAACGGCTATACTTTAGTTCCGCTTTTTATTTCTCATCGAGGTGTCGCTTTATATATACGTTCTGACGTAGCTTTCAACTCTCTTCTCGATTATAAAAGGGCCAACCCAATTTTCCATTATCTTTGGGTTAAACTCCGAGTTGAAAAAGCTACAATCTTTTTCTGTTTTATATACAGATCTCCCCAAGCCAACGAGCTAGAAACAACTGTGGTCATTGAAAAACTATCCGACGTTATCAATAAAATTTTGGAAAAAAATGCAGAATGTGAGATAGCCGTCGCCGGGGATTTTAATGTCCACAACAAAAATTGGCTCCATTTCTCTAGTCACAACTCACCGGAAGGCAAGCAAGTTGAACTATTTTCAAACTTATTCCAACTTTCTCAACTTGTTAAGAGCCCTACTAGAATTCCAGACCGTGACAACCACAACGAGCATCTTTTGGATTTGTTCCTAACCACAAATCCAGAAAAATATAGCATTTCTGTTAGCTCTCCAATTGGGGGCTCTGATCATTGCCTTGTTAAAATATGCTTTTCAACAAATACATCGGCCAGCCAAAATCATATTCCTAAAAGACTAGTTTGGCACTACAACAGGGCCGACTGGCGGGGTCTGAACATTTTTTTGGCTGATTTTGATTGGTCGATGTGTTTTCGTCACAGAAACGTTGACTTTGCTACAAATACCATTAGTAAAATAATTATGCTAGGTATGAAACTCTTCATACCCAGCTCTTTTAAACCGTTTAAATCAAGTTCCAAGCCATGGTTTAATGACATCTGTAGGAAAGCAATTGAATCTAAAGAGGAGCACTTTAAAAAGAATAAGGCTATTGTATCCGAGTCCCCACTTGCGGGCTATAAAGCGGCTAATAACAAATGCAAGAGAATTATCAATCAGCAAAAGTTTCTTTATAACCAAAGGTTGGGACAGAAAATAATTAATCTCCCTCACTGCAATCGCTCCTTTTGGACTTTTGCAAAAAGTGTAAAGAACAACTTTTGTGGATCATCGTTTCCTCCGTTGATTGATACTGGCAACTCTATCATTTCCGATTCTATTGGTAAAGCTAATTTGTTCGCAAAAATTTTTGCAGCAAATTCTACACTCCCTCCTACAACTCAATTACCTCCAGTATACCCTTCAGTTGATCCTACTAAGGTTAAAATCCTTCAAAGGGTATACTTCAGGTCTGGTGCTGTAGTGAAAGTGCTAACGAATCTGAATGTTAGAAAGTCCACTAGTCCCGATGGTATTCCAGCTATGGTTCTCAAACATATAGCCTCTCCCATTTCGAAACCTCTGCGCAATCTTTTTGCAGTCTCATTTTCGACTAGTAAATATCCCAGTCAATGGAAAGTTGCGCACGTTTCTCCAATTCCCAAAAAAGGTGACAAAAAAGGGTCAAACTACCGACCAATCGCCATCACTTCGGTCCTCTCCAAAATTATGGAAATTTTGGTAAACAAAAGGCTTTTGAGATATCTGAATAGCTCACATATTTTAAACGATCGCCAATACGGCTTTCGCAGCCATCGATCTACAGGCGATCTTTTAACTTGTCTTTGCGAGAAGCTCAACACCAGCATACATTGTTCTGGTGAATCTGAGGTTATAGCTCTCGATATCTCAAAAGCTTTTGATCGAGTATGGCATTCTGCTCTTCTGAGCAAATGTCAGGCAATTGGGTTGGGAAGCACCTTCTGTGCATGGATTGAGGATTTTCATTGGAATCGTCGTATTCGTATCCTTGTCGACAGTTTTATGTCTGACACACATAAAATAAATGCTGGCGTTCCACAAGGCTCTGCCTTATCTCCCACTCTCTTCTTAATTTTTTATTAATGACCTACTCAGTTCTACCCTCAATCCAATCCATAGTTTTGCCGATGACAGTACTCTGGTGGCATCTTATGATTTTTTAAAAAATCGAATGCTACTTCAACCGCAATCAGTTTGAAAAGGGAAATTATGGCTAGTTCAGTTAACCACGACCTAGCGAAAATAGCTGATTGGGGCGTTAAAAACAGAGTTGAGTTTAACACTTCCAAAACTCAAAGTTGTCAGATCTCTTGCAAAAGGGATCAATCCATACCAATTCTACGGTTGCAAGGGGAAAATATACAGCGGTCTGCAAATTTAAACATTTTAGGCATGCAGCTTAATCAAAAAATGTTGTGGAATGAACATATTTTTGATATAGCCAAAAAAGCTGCCAAATGTTTAGGTTTTCTTTTTCGCTGTAAAGCTTATTTTTCCCCTAGTGATCTGGCCAATATCTATAAAGCATATATTCGACCGAAGATGGAGTATAATTCTCACTTATGAGCTGGTGCTGCTCAAAAATCATTAGGTTACCTGGACAAAATCCAAAATCGCGTCTTACGCCTGATTGGCGACCCTACTGTTCAGGGTACCATTACTCCTCTTAACTCACGTCGAAACATTGGAGCTTTATCTCTCTTTTATAGATATCTTGTAGGTAACGACACTTGTTCTAGTGAATTCAAATCAATAATGCCTCCTCGTAAACAATTCCAACGCAACATTAGAGGAGCCTCAAGTGCTCATTTCTACACCGTGAAAATTCGTAGGTGGTGTAAAACTGCTTATGGAAACTCTTTTATTGTAAAAACCGCTAAAATGTGGAATATGCTTCCATCCAACGTGTTCCCCTCTGATTCAAAGGGTCCATTATACAATTTGCAACTTCAAAACGAACCTATTCAGGTTTGTCTCCAATTTACCCGCCAATTCTCCTCTAAATTCATATTTCCCCTGAACTCGTCTGCTTCTTGCTCAACCCTACAATCGTTTTGTAAGAAGAAAAATTTCCTAGAGTTTGGGTAGCATGTAATAAAAAAAACTTAACTTTTTTTTTAGATTTAAGTATAAAAAGTTCAGTTCTACGTTATTGTTTTGTATAATTTTAAATATAAGCATTAATTTAAGAATTTTTTTGTAACGACCTTGTTTTGGTTTTGATTAATAAAAAAAAAAAAAAAAAAAAAAAAACGTAAATAAAATGAATGATTATTATCTATGGTAATTTTTTTAGATAATGAAATATAACGTTCTTTATTGAAAGGAATGACACCAATATGTCCATTCACTTCGTTTAGCTCTTTAAATAAAAGATGACAATCATAGCCGGAAAAATTTTGAAAGAATATTGGGAAAAAATTTGATCGCCTATACAATAAGTTGCAATAAGAATGAGCCGGACCTCTATAATTGCCAGTAAAGTGACAATGGTCTCTAATTCTATTATTAAAATCTAAATGCTTACCACATATGTGACACGTTTCTTGAACCAATTGTTTCAGCTGCTCATCCAGTGTTAGTGGATTTATCGGCTTTGAACTCATAAAGAAGGTTGAATATAATTCACTGCATGTTTCCGTCAATGATTGGATAAATTTCTTAGCACAGTTAGCTCCAACAAATTCTTTGAAACAGCTTAGACTATCATCAAAGCTACTGGAACATGTTGATGAATGTTTGTTGTTGAAGACATCATGGGATCAGGATTGCATGTTGCAATAGGCTGTAAAATACTCTCAGCATCGGCATAAATAACAAAAGGTGTTTTCAATTATTGTTGATAATTCTTAAACTCTAGTGTATTTTTTTCAACAGATGGAAGCTTTGTAACTACTTTATTGCATTCAAGTATGTGTAAGTCACGTTATTGTAATGTATGAAAATGTTGCAAGCACATATTACAAATATAAATTTGATGAGTATTCTTTGTTACAGATCGACTTATCAATCTTGATAAATGTTTTATGTAAACAAAATGAAATTTTTCATCCCTTTCCAAAAGCAATAAATTGACATGAAACTTTTTTTCACATTTTGTAAAATGGCCCTACAACCTCATATTTCTTATTAATGACTTCCAGTCCAAACAAATTTATGCTTATGTCATTATTAAGTTCTTCGAATAAATTTAATTCAGACAATTTAGCTGGAAATTGCATATTGCCAAAATTAAGTTGTAAAACATCGCCAAACTCAAGCTTGACTATGGGTTGAGAAATGTCACTAATTTTGTATGAAGATGTTCGTTTTGCATGTTCAGCACAAGTTTGTAAGGCTGATACCAAACTCCACTTAAAACAGAAGTTATCATTATTGTTGATATTAATGCAGGCTTTTTTATCTTTTATGTTTTTTGGTAACTTAATATAACTAGAAACGCGGATTGGTTCATATTTATTAATATTTATTTCCACGTGTAAAATTCTAATCAACGCCCAGCCACTATCCTTTTCTTGGAAGTCTTCTGCTTGTTGTTGAATAACTTCTTTAGCATTTTCAAAAAAATCATTAAGATCGTCTGCCTGTGTAATGCTAAACATTCGAGTTTGAAAAGATTTGATTGATATATTTTCAAACTTTTTTTCTGTTGGTTTTATATATTCGCCGAAAAGTTCAAGATTTACCTTTAATTATTTTACAATACTAATTTAATTCTTTACAATTCAATTATATCGGTTTGAGCCTTTTCTAAAAATTGTGATGGGTTTAATATGCCTTCATCATCATTATCTCTAATAAATATTTCTAGTCTATTTTGAAAACATTCATTAATACACCTAATATTAGTTTTAATGACTTCTGATGCATTTTTCTTGTGTTTATTTGTCCGAATGTGGTAGTTCCACAAATTATTTAAGATGGTTGTTTTGCACTTCTCACAAAATTTTGTATTTTCATAACTTTCTCTGTGGTTTTTTATATGATTTAATAAAATTCTTTTTCTACTAAATGTTTTTTGACATAAATCACATTTATGTTTTAATTGTGTTCTACATTTATGTCTTTTTAGATTATCCGATCTTGTAAAAATTTTTTTACACTCATTACATTCTAATTTCATTTTTTTATTTGCTGAATTCATTTTTTTTTTTGTTTGTTTTTATTTATGTAAAACGTTATTATTTCGTAACAAAAATTATTGCTAACTAAAAATGGATTTTAACATAAGATCAGATATATATTTTTAAAAACCACCGAGTAAATTCATTTAAAAAGCTCACTATGAATTTACTTACTGTAACTTATTAATTCTGCAACAATGTTGCATCGTATTAGCATATTAACTGTTTTTTTTTAATGTTTTTTTGTTTTTTAGAAAGGCAACCTTACTATTCTAATCATAAAAATAAATAAATCTATAAAAAGTTGTTGAGACACTACATCAACTGCCACACCCTTGACAACTATTTAATTTATATTATATTTTTCAAATACTGCAACAATGTTGCGTCGTATTAGCATATTAGCTTGTTAAGAAAGGCGTGCTCGCATTACTATTCTAATCATAAAATAAAATAAATCTATAAAAAGATGTTTTTGGCACAGCGCAGCTGCAGCAAACTTTATAATTTTTTAATTTATACGATATTTTTCAAATACAAAATTGTTGTATCATATTAGAATATCAACTTTAAAAAACAAAAAAAGAAAAAAAAAAAGTCTTTTACAGATTTAATATCAATTAGAGAAACAAAAACAAAACAAAAAAAAATTGCTTAATTGCATAATGAGTTAGTTATTTGGTTTTTGTTTTTTTTTTTTTGTTTTTTTTTAAAGATAATTTTATGTTTTCAAAAACAAAAAAAAAAAAAAACTTGTGATTGTATACTATATAGTAGGGAAGTCATATATAAAGTTTTTCATATATAAAAACAACAATTTTCCTTTAATATCATTAGAAATTATTTACTTTATTAAGAATAAATAATATTACAAAATAAAACAAACAATATGGTAAGATATTTGTTTTCTTTATTTTTTATTTTCTATTTTCTATTTTTTTAATGAAATAGGCTGCCTTTTTAAAAAACTTAATGGAATTGGGAGTGGGTTCAAGTGAAAAATATCAAAATATTGATATTTTACAACAGAATAAAATATACGAGGTGATTTCCTGGCGCTTTTTAGAGACGAAAAGAGGTCCAACGGTGGTGCTTTGCGAGGTAGAAGATCCACTAACCAATGAAAAAATTATATTTTTCATGCCGGACAGGTTTTCAAAAAAAGTAACAAACGAACCAGAATTAGAGGAATTGAATAGAGCGCAGTTTTATTTCAAATTTTTGGGACGGGATAAAGACAGACGAAATATGGCATTATTTCAACTAATTCCATCGATTGATATCGATTCACAAGAAAAATTTTTGAAATAAATAAACTTTAATATTAAAAATTTAATTTGCTTTTTTGTTTTTTTTTTTGATTTATTTTGAAAGAAAAGGAAAAATTGTTTTTTTTTCAGATACTTATGAAGGTGCAAAGGCGTCAGAGGTCTGTATTCACAACTAGTCTCGGTCTTTGAAGGTCCGAAACTGTCTTTTGAGGTCCGAAAACGGTCTGAAAAAAATTTTTTTTTTCAGATACTTATTACAATGCTTAGGCGACTCCTTGGCGCAAAGGCCCGTATTCAAGACTAGTTCCGGTCTTTGCAGGTCCGAAAACAGTCTGTGCAGGTCCGAAAACGTTCTGTGAAGGTCCGAAAACCGTCTGTGAAGGTCCGAAAACGGTCTGTGAAGGTCCGAAAACGGTCTGTGAAGGTCCGAAAACGGCCTGCGATGAACCTTCGACGTCCGAAAGGTCCATTGCGCTGAAACGCCATTTTCGGACCTTCACAGACAGTTTCGGACCTTCAAAGACCGAAACTAGTCGTGAATACAGACCTCTGACGCCTTTGCACCTTCATAAGTATCTGAAAAAAAAACAATTTTTCGTTTTCTTTCAAAATAAATCAAAAAAAAAAACAAAAAAGCAACAAATCACAAAACAAGAAATCACAAGTTTTTTTTTGTTTTTGAAAACATAAAATTATCTTTAAAAAAAAACAAAAACCAAATAATTAATTCATTATGCAATTAAGCAATTTTTTTTTTGTTTTTGTTTCTCTAATTGATATTAAATCTGTAAAAGATTTTTTTTTTGTTTTTTAAAGTTGATATTCTAATACGATACAACAATTTTGCCGTATTTGAAAAATATCGTATAAATTAAAAAATTATGAAGGTTGCTGCAGCTGTGCTGTGCCAAAAAACATCTTTTTATAGATTTATTTTATTTTATGATTAGAATAGTAATGCGAGCACGCCTTTCTAATCAAGTTAATATGCTAATACGATGCAACATTGTTGCAGTATTTGAAAAATATAATATAAATTAAATAGTTGTCAAGGGTGTGGCAGTTGATGTAGTGTCTCAACAACTTTTTATAGATTTATTTATTTTTATGATTAGAATAGTAAGGTTGCCTTTCTAAAAAACAAAAAAACATAAAAAAAAAACAGTTAATATGCTAATACGATGCAACATTGTTGCAGAATTAATAAGTTACAGTAAGTAAATTCATAGTAAGCTTTTTAAATGTATTTACTCGGTGGTTTTTAAAAATATATATATGATCTTATGTTAAAATCCATTTTTAGTTAGCAATAATTTTTGTTACGAAATAATAACGTTTTACATAAATAAAAACAAAAAAAAAAATGAATGCAGCAAATAAAAAAATGAAATTAGAATATATGAGTGTAAAAAATTTTTTACAAGATCGGATAATCTAAAAAGACATAAATGTAGAACACAATTAAAACATAAATGTGATTTATGTCAAAAAACATTTAGTAGAAAAAAAATTTTATTAGATCATACTAAAAACCACAGAGAAAGTTATGAAAATACAAAATTTTGTGAGAAGTGCAAAACAACCATCTCAAATATTTGTGGAACAACCACATTCGGACAAATAAACATAAGAAAAATGCATCAGACGTCATTAAAACTAATGTTAGGTGTATTAATGAATGTTTTCAAAATAGACTAGAAACATTTATTAGAGATAATGATGATGAAGGCATATTAAACCCATCACAATTTTTAGAAAAGGCTCAAACCGATATAATTGAATTGTTGAAACAATCACTAAAAAAGCACTATGCCATTAAGGTAAATCTTGAACTTTTCGGCGAATATATAAAACCAACAGAAAAAAAGTTTGAAAATATATCAATCAAATCTTTTCAAACTCGAATGTTTAGCATTACACAGGCAGACGATCTTAATGATTTTTTTGAAAATGCTAAAGAAGTTATTCAACAACAAGCAGAAGACTTCCAAGAAAAGGATAGTGGCTGGGCGTTGATTAGAATTTTACACGTGGAAATAAATATTAATAAATATTAACCAATCCGCGTTTCTAGTTATATTATGTTACCAAAAAACATAAAAGATAAAAAAGCCTGCATTAATATCAACAATAATGATAACTTCTGTTTTAAGTGGAGTTTGGTATCAGCCTTACAAACTTGTGCTGAACATGCAAAACGAACATCTTCATACAAAATTAGTGACATTTCTCAACCCATAGTCAAGCTTGAGTTTGGCGATGTTTTACAACTTAATTTTGGCAATATGCAATTTCCAGCTAAATTGTCTGAATTAAATTTATTCGAAGAACTTAATAATGACATAAGCATAAATTTGTTTGGGCTGGAAGTCATTAATAAGAAATATGAGGTTGTAGAGCCATTTTACAAAATGTGAAAAAAAGTTTCATGTCAATTTATTGCTTTTGGAAAGGGATGAAAAATTTCATTTTGTTTACATAAAACATTTATCAAGATTGATAAGTCGATCTGTAACAAAGAATACTCATCAAATTTATATTTGTAATATGTGCTTGCAACATTTTCATACATTACAATAACGTGACTTACACATACTCGAATGCAATAAAGTAGTTACAAAGCTTCCATCTGTTGAAAAAAATACACTAGAGTTTAAGAATTATCAACAACAATTGAAAACACCTTTTGTTATTTATGCCGATGCTGAGAGTATTTTACAGCCTATTGCAACATGCAATCCTGATCCCATGATGTCTTCAACAACAAACATTCATCAACATGTTCCAGTAGCTTTCTCGTACTACATTAAGTGTTCTTTTGATGATAGTCTAAGCTGTTTCAAAGAATTTGTTGGAGCTAACTGTGCTAAGGAATTTATCCAATCATTGACGGAAACATGCAGTGAATTATATTCAACCTTCTTTATGAGTTCAAAGCCGATAAATTCACTAACACTGGATGAGCAGCTGCAACAATTGGTTCAAGAAACGTGTCACATATGTGGTAAGCATTTAGATTTTAATAATAGAATTAGAGACCATTGTCACTTTACTGGCAATTATAGAGGTCCTGCTCATTCTTATTGCAACTTATTGTATAGGCGATCAAATTCTTTCCCAATATTCTTTCACAATTTTTCCGGCTATGATTGTCATCTTTTATTTAAAGAGCTAAACGAAGTGAATGGACATATTGGTGTCATTCCTTTCAATAAAGAACGTTATATTTCATTATCTAAAAAAATTACCATAGATAATAATCATTCATTTTATTTACGTTTTCTTGATAGCTTCAGATTTATGGCTTCTATCCTTGATTCATTGTGTAAAAATTTAAATGAAAACGATTTGTTTCATATAAAAAAAGAATTCAATAATAATGAAAAATTTATACTTATGACTCGAAAGGGAGTTTTTCCCTATGAGTATTTAAATTCCATTAAACGACTTGACGAAACATGTTTACCATCACAAGACAATTTTACCAATCAAATGACAAACATACCATGTTCCGATGAAGACTACATTCATGCAGTTAATGTATGGAATACGTTTAAATGTCAAAATTTATGGGAGTATCTTAAACTTTACCTTAAAACAGATGTACTTATTTTGACTGATGTTTTTGAAAACTTCCGAAAAATATGCTCCAAAATCTATTCTTTAGATCTTGCAAATTTTTACACTACACCAGGTTTGTCATGGGCGGCTATGTTAAAATACACTGATATCAAGTTAGAGTTGTTAACTGATGTTGATATGTATAATTTTTTTAAAAAAGGGATACGTGGTGGAATTAGTCAGTGTTCACTTAGACATTCAGTCAATGATGACAAAGATGCTAACAATTTATATGGGTGGGCAATGATACAATATTTACCACCTAAAGATTTTCAGTGGGTTGATACTCCTGAAAATATTGATGTGCTTTCAGTTGCCGATGATTCGCAAACTGGTTACGTTTTAGAAGTGGATTTAGATTACCCTCAACATTTACATGATTTGCACAATGATTTTCCTTTTTGTGCTGAAAACAAAGTTCCACCGAAAGGTAAAATTCCTAAACTGTTAGTTGACTTAACAAACAAACGAAAATATATTATCCATTAAAATTTATTTTCCATTCCATCGAAATTTAAAACAATATCTTCGAAACGGCATGATTCTCAAAAAAATTTATAGAGTACTAAAATTCACACAAAGCAATTGGTTAAAAAAATATATTGATTTAAATAACTAAAAATGTTTTTGAAAAAGATTATTTTAAATTAATGAATAATGCTGTTTTCGGTAAAACAATGGAAAATGTAGATAAAAGAAAAAATGTCAAAATAGCTACGTCTTGGGAAAATCAAGGAAGACATTTAGGTGCTCGAGCGCTACTAGCAAAACCAAATTATCATAGCCACTCTAGATTTACTGAAAACTTGATAGCAATTCAGCTTAATCATACAAATATATATTATGACAAACCTATATATTTGGGATTTACGGTACTCGAACAATCTAAAATACTTATGTATGATTTCCATTATGATTATATTAAATCTAAATATGGTAGTAAGGCTTTATTAAATTATACAGACACTGACAGTTTTATTTATACTATACAGACAGATGATTTTTATGCTGCCATATTTAATGAAATACCAAAACGTTTTGATACATCAGATTATCCATCCGACAATTTATTTAATTTTCCTCTAATGAATAAAAAAGTTCTGGATCTTTTTAAAGATGAATTGTTTCATTGAATTGAAAAAAATGGAAAAATTGTTTCTGAATTTATTGGATTAAAATCTAAAATGTATTTCCTTCAAACATATGAAAATAAAACTATTAAAAAAGCTAAAGGAATAAAGAAATATGTTGTCAATTCTTTAACATTAGATAATTACAAAAATTGTTTGTTAAAAAATGAAACTTGTTTAAAACAAATGAAAATATTTAGATCACATTTACATACAATTTATACACAAAATTTAAATAAAGTAGCTTTAAGTTCATTAGATAATAAAAGATATGTAACTGAAGATAATATAAAAACATATGCTTGGCGACATTATGCCATTGAGCAATAGTTGTAAAAAAACCAAATAAAAAAATCAAATTTTTGTTAGCTTAATATTAATAATAAAAATCACAATTTAGAGATGTTAAAACAAAAAAATATTATACACACATTAAAAGTGTCTTTCAATTTTTTAAAAACTTTTTTTTTAATTTTTCAGATAAATATTAAACCAAAAGCTTTAACTTTAATAATTACTTAAACAAGAGTTTATAAACTTTTCATATCTTCACTTTAACCAGCTTAACTTTTAAAATTTGAAAACATAAAAAACTTTTAACTTTTCAGTTAAATATTAATTCATCTAAATCTAAACTTTAATAATATTAACTTCGAAAACTTTTCTATTCTGTTTGAAAATTTTCAACAGCACTATAGCTTAAGCTTAATATTATTAATTTAAAAAACTTTTCTTTAATTTTTCAAGTAAATTTTAAACCAAGCTTAAACTTTCGTAATAATAGTTTTGTATGTAAACCCTACTTTAAAAACTTTTCATATTATCTTTTTAATACTCAGCACTACAGTTTAACTTCTTAAGCTTATTATTGTTTTAAATATAAAAAGTTTTATATTTAAACTTTGTTTTAAATATAAAAATTTTTAGGTAAGTAACTATTAAATTAAGCTTAAACTTAATGATAATAATAACTTTGAATATAAACCAAACTTTTAAAACTTTTTTAACTAATTTCGAATTTTCAACACAATAGCTTAAGTTTTTTATGGTTAAATTTTTAAAACTTTTGTTCAATTTTTCAGGTTAAAATTAAATCAAGTTTAAACTTTGATTATAATAACTTTGTATTTAAACCAAACTAAAAGCTTGAAAAACTTTTCATAGCTTCCCACATATAAAAATATTTCAGCAATTTTAAATCAAGTTTTAAGTTTCATAACCAAGCGTTCGCCTAAAAGTATGCAGAAAAAAGTGTTATGAGTATAAGAAGAATTTTAACATTGATATTAGTTTTGTATATTAACCTTGTATTTAAGTCAAAACTTTAAAATCTTTTCATATCTAATTAAGAATATTCAACACAATTATAGCTTAAGCTTATTTTTTTATTTTATAAAACTTCTTTTAATTTTTCACGTAAATATTAAATCAAGCTTAAACTTTAATAAACTTTTCATATCTAATTAAGAATATTCCGTTCAATAGCTTAAGCTTATTTTATTTTTTATTTTAATTTATAAAACTTTTTTTTCATTTTTCACAGAAATATTAAATCAAGCTTAAACTTTAATAATATTAAAAATAAACCAAACTTAAAAAACTTTTCATATCTAATTAGGAATATTCAGCTCAATAGCTTAAATTTATTTTTTATTTTAATTTATAAAACTTTTTTTTCAATTTTCACGGAAATATTAAATCAAGTTTAAACTTTGATAATATTAACCTTGTATTTAAACCAAACCAAACTTGAAAAACTTTTCATATTTAATTAAGAACAGTAAGCACAATATCTTTAGCTTATTACTGTTTTAATTTGAAATTTAAAAATAACTGATATTCTACCGCTAAGCTTAATTTAAAATACTCAAAAGCATAAAACTTTTTACTTTTCACAATTTTATTGCATATATTTAGGAGAACTGTTGAATAAAAGCTCCTCCTGTCGCTGAAACGGCATAATAAAAGCTTTAAAAAAGCTCCTCCTGGCTCTGAAACGGCATATACATACTACTGGTTAACAATTACAATAAAACAAAAAAAAATCATAAAAGCTCTATTTTTGCTTTTTATAACAATTTTTTCATATTAAAATTTTACTCCCCCAAAAAAATTACTCCCTACGGGGCCAAAATCGGCATATACACACTACTAATAATATTTAATGCAATGAAGACTCCACTTCAAGCTATGAACGTTTAGCTAAAAGACCAAAAAAGAATTGTGAGACCAAGAATCAGTATCGTCAATAGAAATATATTGTAGTGATGAAAGCAGTGTTGTAATGCTCTCAATTGTCTGCAATCTCCGAAGCAAAGAAATCAATGCTCCCGACTTTAGTCCGCATTCACCTGTTTTGAAAAAAAGTTAGAGAAACGTCTTTCAAAAGGAATGTAAATAAAAAAGAATATCGTTTCCTTCCCAATGGAAAAGGACAAAAGAGAAAATTAAGTTAAATACCGGAAAAGAATGCAGAAAGAGAAACGGTAGTAGTAGAAATTTGAAATAGGTCAAAAATCTTGTTCCGCAAAATGTCGTTTAAGATGCTTTGAAAATTTTCAGTAATTCAGCATGAAGAAATATTTCAAAATATTGGAATTTGGGAGATAAGACCAGATAATGGCAATTTATTTTAAATAATAAAAACTCTAGATAAAAAACACAAAAAAATAATGCAAAATACCAATGAAACATAAAACAGGACGCCCATTAGGCCTTTAAACAACATATCCGAGCAAAAAAAGATATTGATTCGAAATCACATGAATCCAATTCCATTAATCGACTCTAATTAGTGTCGAAAAATATCTACAAGAAAATATATTTCAGAATAATTGAATATAAAAAAATTGTACTTATTATTTAAGGAAAAACTCAATGCAGACTAACCTTAACTTATTATTTAAGGAAAAACTCAATGCTAACACCCTCGTATCAAATTTGCAGTTTCTATCTTTATTAATTTGGAAGATATGCTTGTTCGGTTTTGGGAGTTGTATGCGAGGTACCCGACCAACCACTTCAATTCATCTCAAATTTTAGGCAAATCAGGGATTCAGGAAACAGCACTCTCGTATTAAATTTGAAGCTTTTAACTTTATTAATTTCGAAGATATGTTTGTTCGGTTTTGGGAGTTGTGTGGAAGGTAACCGAACAGCTCCTCCAATTGATATCAAATTTTGGACAAATCAGGGATTCAGGAAGCAACGCCCTAGTGCCAAATTTGAAGTTTCTATCTTTATTCATTTCGAATATATGCTTGTTGGGTTTTGGGAGTTGTGTGGAAGGTACCCGAACAACCACTCCAATTCAAATTTTAGGGATATCAGGGATTCAAAAAAACATATCCTAGTACAAAATTTTAAGTTTCTATCTTTATTAATTTCGAAAATATGCGTATTCGGTTTTGGGAGTTGTATGGGAGGTACCCGAACTCATGGACTGATTTTGTCTAGATTCGAACTTAGCCTTCCTTTCGTAATTAGTAACGTACTATGTAAATTTCATCGAGATAGCTGTACTAGTTTTTGAGTTATCGTACGAACGGACGGACGGACGGACATCGCTAAATCGAATCAGGAGGTGATCCTGATTCAGAATATATATACATGTCCATATTTAACTCGTTTCCTTTTGGTGGTTACAAACACCATACCAAAGTTAATATACCCTATACTTAATGTGTAGTATAAAAATGGGTGGGGGGGTTAGGTTAAGTTTGTTTTATTAGAATTAAGTTTTAATTATACTTTTAAAATTTTTGAAATAACCTTGGTTTTTTATATGACTTTGCAAGGAAAAAAGCAAAAGTAAATAAAATAAAATTATATTGTTAAATAAATATTCAAAAAGACTTCTTTTAAATAAATTCATTTAAGACTAGATTAAGATTAGCCAAAAAAACAATTTGTGTTATTTTAAAAGCTAATAATTTTAATTTGTGAAATTAACCATTTTTTTGTAATTTTTTTTAGGTTTAGTTATAACTGAATAAATAAATAATAAAAAAAAAAGAATCCTCTATTATTCGAACGATTGATTTGCAATCGGTGTGTATGTTTATGATCTTACTCCGGATTTTTTTCACATTGACGTGCAGTCGCGTGTGATGCCACTGTGTTCGCAATTCGCATTTTCAATTCATTACATATGATTCCTATGCCACAATTACTGCCCTTCTTGGCAGCGTCTGTTTCCGTCCCGAAGTCGCCGTCTTCTCTGAGATCACCCGCAATCATATCAGCAGCTTCCGGGCCTATCCGGAAGTTGTGTATGTTTACGCCATTATTCTCTACAATTCTTATGTCGTTGCACCAGTTACCTGTCATGAAGAGTCTCATGGCTATACCCATGGATCTTCTTTGGATATGAATTTCTATCGATTCTAGGTCCAGGATTGCTTTCATGGACTTCGTCGAGGTTATAATTGTTGTATTTGCGCTAGGATATCTCGGTACCTGTTATTTTTAGTGGCTGTCCACCAAACGAGTGAACCGTGTGTTTTCATAGGTCGTATAACACACGTGTAAATCCAGTACATGATTCTTGGCAATAAGCCCCATGCCTTACCTACTGCACTTCTACAGCCCCAGAGGGCTCTTATCGCTTTTTCCTTTTTCTCATTTAGTTGTTTACTTCACCTGAGCTTTTCATCCAAATACACTCCGAGATGTTTTGGTTTTGTACATAGTTGGTAAATTCTAATTGTGTATTGATTATTCGTGGTGTTTGTGGAAGACTTCTATCCCTTTTTCTGCTAAAGAGACATAATTCGGTTTTGCTTGGATTCATTTTAAGGCCATTACAGTAGGCCTAATCTATGATTATGTCGATCGCCCTTTGCATTGTATCTATTGTATTGGCCGGCTCTTTTTCGGTAGCCAATGAAACCTCATCGTCCGCGTAGCATAACACTCTATGGTTATTGGTCGAAAGCTTTACTAAAAGCTCATCAACTACTAAAAGCCATAGTAGCGGAGACGGGATACCTCCTTGCGGTGTACCTCTTGAGATTATTTTTCTCTTTACGGCCGTTCCAAAGTTAGAAATTGCTGTTCTATTGCTCAGCATGGATTTAGTCCACCTGAGCAAAAAGTCTTCAATATTTCTACTTTGCAATCAGTGTTACTCACTCATACATTGTACGAAAATGACCGGAAAACCTTACAATATAATTGATATGAAACTTGTGAGTTGTGAGTTAAGTTGCTACCGAGAAAAAATTTTTATAATCGTATAAGATCATTGAAAATTTTAAAAGAGTGTGCTAAAAATTTGCATTACAAATACGAATTCGACGAAAATAAGCTCCTTTAAACAAACAGTTAGAAATAGATCCTGAGCAGCTTTACAACTCACATCTACCAATATCAGAGTAAAATTAAAAGATTTAAAGACTTAAAGGTTTTAAAGACCAGAAATTTGCCATGAATTTTTTATGAATTTAGTATCAACTCCCTCAATTTCTATTAATGCTTCCACCGATGAATATGAATAAGCAACAAATATATGATATAATCTTTTTGAATAAATGAATTTAATTTTGGTTGTTTATTTTTAGTTTCTGTAAATATTCATACAAATTTTGTGCGTTCAATTTTTAATTTTTACCTAAAGAAGAAATAAGTATACTAATAAAGATAGAATAACTAACAATCTTTTATTTTTCATTTAAAAAAATGACTTTTTGAATGATTGATCTTGTCCTATTTCGACAAAAGCATATTTTTTTCTTAAAACAAAACAACTTAAGTTCTAGTCTAATTGTTGTTTTTCTGTTTTACCTGAAAATTTTCAAATTGACTTAAATAGTTTCCTGCTACAAAAAATTGTTATCATTAAAGAAGCTAAAACTATTTGAGCTATCAAATAATTTTTTTTTTCAAAGAGAAAACTTACAAATCGATAATAATTATTTTAACTCCAGTTATTTCAATATTTGTGAATTTATTTTTGTATTACAAGTCAAATATCGGTTAAAGTTTAATAAAATTAAATAGTTTTTTAATTAGAACTTAAATATAATTTTAAAAAAAATTAATTTGATTTTTATCCGGTAAAAATATACCTACTAAATCAAAAGTCACAAAGTTTGCAGAACTGCAAAATTTTCAAATATTTTTCTGCAAAACAACGAAAACTGAGTTACAATACGTCGCCGGAATTCTTTTGTTCCATACGCCTCAAGGTATATTCCGTGTAAATCGAAAAAGAAAGTTTGGGAGTTAAAAGGCAAAAATAGGTCCTATAAACAATAGTCGAAATTTTAACGTAGAGTTGGTTGATTTTTTAACTAATCATATGCTAAATTTTAGGCACTGCCCTCAAATGCTTTTCGAGATATTTGATATTTTGTCAGAAAAGTCATAGTGGACAGTTTACTCCATACAATACAAATCGATTACAAAATAGTTTTCTCCGTGCGTATGGAGCAAACATGCATTGATCTTCTATTACAATGGTGCAAATAAGAATTAAGAAGGGTGTTAAGCAAAAATTCTTTGTAAAGTCAAGGAGATGGAGCCAATTAGATTAAAAATGGATTACGATTAATATGAGAAAAATAAATTAAAAACTTAAATTTTTTTTAAATTGTAGTAGAAACTGTAAAAAATTAAAATAATCAAATTTAACAACATAATGAAATTTAACCTAGTTTTTATGTTAATTTTTATTTAATATAATTTTTTAATCAATCATGTAATTATATAATTCAATTATAACAATATGAACATAACAGCCATTTCACAGCACTTTTATTTTTTATAAACGAAATTAAATAAAATTATTAATTTTAAGTATAAATATAATAATTAAAACTAAAAAACAAACATAATAGCAATTTCACAGCTTTGGTTTTTAATGAACGAAATTAAATAAAATTATTAATTTTAAGTATAAATATTCCAATCAAAACTAAAAAAACAAACATAATAGTAATTTCACAACTTTTTAATATTTTTGAAAATTAACTTATTTTAAGAAATTTAAGAAATAATTTTTTTATTCAAATATCATAGTTTTTGTACTATACACATAATATACATAATAATAATTGTATCACAATATAACTTTATAAAATATACATATTTGTGAACTGATCCAAAAATATTTCAATTAATCGGTAATGTTTAAAATTATTTTAAAATAGTTTTGATCTGGTAGAGGTAAAAAAGGTATTAATGATTTTAAATCATCTTTTTTTTCTTTTGACAAAATTCGTCGTTCCTGCAAAACTGGAGGTTTACAAAGAAACAAATTTAAAGGCGTAGCTAAAACTTTTTTATTTGCTAGTTTTTTGATATCAACTTTTTTCAAGTCCAAATTTGAAAAAGAATCCTTGTATTCTATCAGAAAAGGTTCTGATTTTTGATATCGGATAATCTTTGTTTTTGAAAACGGAAATTTAATAAAACTTAATTTCGTTGCAGTACAGTGTATGATACACAATTATTTTGTTGTATTTGCAAAATATCTAGTTTAATTTTAGGATAATTTAAATTTAATAATAATTTTAGTAAATGAACTGGACTATGTATATCAAGATTTTTTAAATGTTTTTCAATCACTGAATGCACACAGTCAACTTCTTGCAATAGTGAGTGGCTCGGCTCAGAAAATTTTTGGACCAATTCTACGAGACCATTAGAATTTTGTAAAAAATATTTTAAGGCAGTGGACATTATTTTATTTCGATTTTGTGGTATACAACTATCACTCCAAAAAGTAATTTTTCTCAAATTTGAGTTATCGAGACAAATTTTATTTAAAAGTTTTATTATAGCGTTAGCAAGATCGATCCTCCTCTTCCTGTTTGTGCCTCCGTCCATATAGCACAGTATGTAAATTTTTCAGGAATAATTGCCGTTGCAGTTAAATTATATACATTTAGTTTGCGCTTGTAGAAAAATATGGAAGAATTACCTTTTGGAACAGTAATAACATTTTGCAAATCGAAACAAATGATACAGTGATTTGGATCCACATTTGTACGATCCAAATCTCTTTCGGCCTTCGCCATGTTTTTTTCTGCCTTATGTAAATCATTAGAATGAATCTCATCAGCCGTAGGGTTTGAATTTATTTTGAACAAAACACATTTATTACATAAATCTTTTTTTGGTAACCAAAATGACAAATTAAATTCTTCATTAAAAGTTTTCCTATACATATTTATTTTTAATGTCATAGATGTTTCTTCCACATAATAATTGTACATTTTGGCAATCGATAAACCTGGTTCGAGATATTTTCTTTCACTTGTAGCACGACAATAGTGAGACTCTATTATAGGGAAAGCTTTTATATGCTTGCGAATTTCATCCAACTTTTCTTCAGGTGTAAATGTTTTCTTATGTTTCCCTTTTTTTGAGGAAGAGGAGTTTTAGAATGTGGTAAGCATAAGTTGTTGAAACTATAATAAACTCGTTTTTGGTTTATTGCTAAAGTGTTTACAAAGAAAGTTCGGCATACTCTACGAATTTCTTCATACAAATTGAAATAAAATTGATATGTAAACTTTTTGGTTTGGGATGATGTTCTGTGGCGTTTCACTGGAACTTGCTTGACAAATTTTAAATAAAATTAATTTTTGTCATTATCGGAGAGTGATCAGAAATGATTAAATATATTTCAGCGAACATTTTCATTAAAAAACTTTGTGCATAAGTAAAAACATGTATGAGCACAAGGCGGTTTAATTTTTCTTGGTGCTATTATTTTACCTGTTCGATTGGTATATTTATCGCCAGATTCGCGGAATTTTTTCAAAATATTTTTTTTCCAGCGTTCTGGATATTTTTGTCGTTTTCTTGTCGATTTAGGTGTGTCGGTATCTAAATTGATTATGTATACGAAAATTTCACTTTCTATACTTGGTACCGTTGAAGAAGACATAAGTACATAACAATATATAATGCGCAATCGTAATACGAGTGCTTTCAGCGCAAAGCCAAACCATAAACTAAGAAAATTTTGTATCACACCAACCACACACGTATTAAACTTGCTGAACATTCTGTACACGTGTATTCGTTTGTATACACAAATAGAATAAATAGTTAGAATTTGCGTTGTGTTTACCAAAATTCACATAGAACACATTATGCTGTATAAATACAAAAAGAAAAAACTAATTTATTCGTTAAAATTAAAATTTTTTGGAACAATTAAGATTTTTCTGTTTTTAAATAATAAAATTAATATTCACAAATCACAATGTGTATGTGAATATTATGTGTAACTGTATACAAACAGGATAAATAAGCTTTTGGGTAAATTTGTTTTCCATGTTTGCTTCATAGGTATAGAAAATATAATAGTAATAATGACAATTCTAAATACTTATGGATTAAATAAGGTACTCAATATAATGGTAATTATATATGCCTTATAGCGCATGGTAATGCGTATAGAGCAAATGAGAATTAACAATATTAATACTTTTTTTTTTATACAAAAGTTTCTCCATAAACCAAAAATTTGCTTATGGAGCAAATAAGCACTACAAAATCAAAATAATGTGTCTTATGGAGCAAACTGCACACTGTATATCTCGGAAACTAAAGCAGATAGGAAAGTTCTGATAACAGCATTAGAAAGAGATTGTTTCAAAACCTATAGAACCACTCCTAAGTCAAAAATCAAAAAGTGGCGTATGGAGCAAAAGAGATTCAGGCGACGTAGTTGTCATTGGGAGCGGCGATATGTAAAAATATTCTATCAGTACAGTATAGTCGCATTATAAGGGGTCTTCACGTAAAAGTTTCTTTTTTTTTGTATTACAATTTAGTCTAGTTGACTAATAAGTACTTTACGTCTATTTATTTTAAAATTTACATTAAGTAATACTCATAAGTATTTTTTAAATTTTTCTGTTATAATATTAATAATTTTTATTATTTAATTTACCAGCTCGAAAGCTTTTATTCTTTTTAGCCTTCTTGTTAGCCGTTCATTGTTTAGAAGCTGTACCGCCTTAGTGTTTATATGATGGCGAAGTGTATTTTCGTGACTCGTAGGTGGTTTTCTAATCACTTGATGAACATTTCCCAATTCCAGGACTCAATGGATGTCATTGTTTCTAATATACCACGGTGCATTTACAATAGCCCTTAGTACTTTATTCTGGAAACTCTGGATTATACCGTTGTCAGTTTTTTTGGCACAACCCCAAAGTTGAATGCCGTAATTCCATACAGGTTTATATACTTGTTTGTATAATACAAACTTTTTAATGCAGTCACAAATTGGATTTTATTTCAATCAGCCAGTTCATGTTTTTATATTTAATTTTAAGTTCCTCTATTTTCATTTTTTAATGTCAGCGTAATTTGATAACGAATGTGATCCCTAAATATTTTGCTGTATTTGGGTGTGGTACTAGTTTGTCTTTCATATAATTGGTATTTGTAAAATTTACATGCTTTGATTTGGTCTAATTTTTTTTAGCCTTCATTTTTTTGTCTAATTATTGATTTGACGGCTTCAACATTATTTTCTGCTACTGTTAATATAGCGGTGTCATCAGCGAAGGTTGCAATAATATTATCATAAAGTAACTATATACATAGAGAACTCACATAGAAGAAAAAACTGTAGTCAATTTCAATGACTTGAAATCACCCCAAGATCGTATTTGGGGTTATTTCGTAAAAAGATGACCGTATTTTTGGTATACCATCAAAAAACATAAGAAAAACAAAACAAAGAAATATTCATTTTTCGTTCATTCAGGTCATAATAACTCTACACAACACATAGATAATATTTAAAAGCCAACAAAATTTTTGTTATAATATTGCTTAAGTGTGATGTAATTATGTAAATTGTATTATAAAGGAGATCTATTTGTTTTAATTTTTTTCTTTTTTTGTTTAGAAGAATATTTTTTCTAAAAATTAAAAAATATTTTTGGATGGAATATTGAAATTTTCTAAAATATTGGTATTAATTAACCTTTGCGGATCCACAAAGGTATAGTAAGTTAAGATCAAATTTACTGAATGTATAATTAATTACATATATTAAGGCTGGTTTTCATTAAACCGATATATCAATGAAAATGTTAGAGCATAGGCAAAGATACAAAAATGATATGTGTTTGAAAGAGATAAATGATGATATGAACATTTGAAAATATCCAAGAAAGTAACCATAAATATCCACTAAAATATGTTCTCTGAAATATCATGGATATTTTTAATATATTTATATGCAAAAATTGTATATCTTATAAGTTATAAAAAAATTTCTACTACCATGGCATTTAAATTTTAAAGTGTCAAAAAAATAAACAAATGTTCAAATTTTATTTTTTAGTGAGAAACTATATTAAAATGACTATATTATCGGTATAAAAATATTATTAATAAACTATGTAGGTATATTATTTTTAACAACTTTATAAATAAAAAATTTTAAATTTTTAACTAAATATTAATATAAACATTAATAAATTAGGTTATGTGCAATTTTAACTGTCAAAGTGTTGCTGTAATATAATTTTTGTCTCCCTCTTTCTCAATGGTAGAACACTATATTTTTCTCTTTCTTAAGTTGCAATAAATTCCATGAAATTTGCCATGAAAACCAGCCTTTATGACTATAGAATAGATATGTATGTAATTCTTGCTAGATAGCAGAATACTTAAAAGGTAGCTACATAGTCATATTAAAAAACAGAATTTAAAAATTTTAAAGATTAAGAAGGTATTTTTTAAAAGAAAAAACATTCGGCACGAAGGGGTTAAACAACTTACCATATCTTTACAAAAAAAATTAAATTAAGAAGAAACAACTACATGCACAATAAAAAAGTTATTTTAATGCACAATATTTATAACAACTTTTACACTAACGCCTTTACACTAACAAGTCGGAACATTCAACGAAAACTTTGGAAAAAAGGCTATTTGTGTACAAAATAAATTGAGTGTTCCGATCCGGCTTGTGAGATATTAAAACGTTGTTTTTAAAATATTTTAAAATTTTTTATCAATATGTATTTTTTTTGTAACTGATGTTTGGATATACATACATATATATCTATACAGATATTCCTCTCGTAACACTTTTAATATTTATTTTTAGAATATAATATATAGAGTACAGATATTCATCTTGTAACACTTTTAGAAATTAATAAAAAAATTTGAGAAGTTTGTTGGTATATTGGTATTATAATACGAGCAATTACTTGTGACTAAGCTTTAGCTAGAAATAACACCTGATAAACCATTTTGTAATTATAATAATAAAACATTTTTTGCTTATTCGATTTGCCCCATCTAATTAAATCTCTTAGAAATTCATTAATGGATTCCGGTTTAAGAACCTCAGATGCTATTATAAGCTTTAAGGTTCTCATAGAATTATGGAAAGTTCAAATAAATTGAAAAACTAAGATGTGCACCAAATTAACTAGATAACATATTAATCCGCATACTTTCAAAAAAATGAGAATTAAATTAGCAAACACAAATATTTAGTAGAACAGTGAGTGCCGCTATTAGAATAATTGAAACGTCTGGTTTTAAAAGAGTTACTGAAGAAGTAGCAAACATTTTGTATTAGTGTTTGATAAACTTTTTGATTGTCTCAACAGTGGATCATTATAATAAATATCAGAATAATAAATATCGATCTGATATTAAACTGAATAGCTTGTAGTTTGAATTTTTTAAATATTGTAATATTGACTAAAAAGAAAAAATATATTTTTAGAGAGAATGAAAATAACTGTAAATTTATATTAATATATATATGTATACACATTTTTTCATATTTTATACTTTTACAATAATAATTCTTGTACCTATGGTTGGGTTATGAAAACAACTAAGATTGATTGATAAAAAATCGAGGTAGAATCGAGGATTTTTCTTTTTTTAAGAAGTCGAAAAAGTTATATGAAGAAATATATACAAATGTACATACATACATCAATTGACATACAAACAAAAAAAAAGAAAAATAAAATAAAATACGATAAGTTGATTTTACGAAATTAAAAAAACTGTTTAACTTTTTTCTTCCATGTGAATACTCTATGTATATATATATGTAGTTACTTTATGGAATATTCTAATATGACAATATCACAATTCACAAGTATACAATAAGTACAGGCTCGGAGCCAGTACACTATATATAATATTGCTTTGATAATAATAACTTCAATTTATTTTTTTAAATCACTTTTTTTTTCATTTGTAAATGTGTTAGTCTGTTTTACTCTCTTTTCAAATTATTAATCAAACAGACAGCACGTAAGAATTATACGCATAGATATCAAATAAATACATAATTACAAATAAAATATTTACTTATTGTTTTAGTTATGTTTATGTACGTTTAATAAATAAAAAAATTATTTATGATCTTGACAATACTGGTTAACAACAAGACGGGGCTACGTGCCACACAGCACGTACAACAACCGAATTATTGCGAGAAAAGTTTAGAGATTCGATTATTTCAAGAAATTGTGACATTGAATGGCCTCCAAGAAGTTTTGATTTAACGCTATTAGACTATTTCTTGTGGGGTTATTTTAAGTCATTGGTCTTTAGCAATAAACCAGACTCTCTTCAAGCTTTGGAAGTCAATCTTAAACGTGCTATTCATGACATACGACTTGATTTAGTGGAAAAAGTGTTCGAAAATTGGGTTCATCGAATTCGTTCCTGCAAAAGAAGTCGTGGAGGCCATTTGAATGACGTTTTATTCAGAACTTAATTGTATACATTGTACTTCACATAAAATAAAAAACATTTGAATTTCCTTAACAATTAGTGTGTGTTTTTTTTTAAAGGAAATCATATCATTCAAATTGGAAAATCCTATATATATATAAATAAATTTTTTTGTTTGCTTACGACCCTAGCTTTCGCTGTCTGGTCTAATAGAATTATAAATAATTTCAGTTGATCATTTATTTGTTACAAAATTTAGAGTATTTCAATTTTCAATTAAAAATTCAATAAAAATAAAAAAACAGTAAAAAGCATTATTTAGTAAAAAAAAAAAAGCAAGAAAAAAGAAACCTTTATAAAAAAAGAAACACTATAATAAATACGAAAAACAAGTTATGGCCCTGATTTCGATAGTCATGTCACTTTCATTTTTTATGAAAAACAAAATTTTTGATTTCTATAGTCATAAAAAATGAAAAAAATCATAAAAAATGAAAAGACGCTGATTTTGATAGCCATATTTTATGAATATAGTCATTTAAAACGTCTAATTTTCTCATTTTGAAATTGTTAAATGAGTGCTTGTAAAAATGGATTTAGGAAAAAATGATGAAGTATTTTATTTATATTTATGTGAACATAGGCATTTTTATAAGTAACCTATGACTATACGATAGCATAGGTTGCAAGAAAGCCCATTAATTTGTGAAGAAGTTGTTCCGACATGTTGAAAAAAAAGATACTCAGTACTCACCGATTTTGTAGTAGAATTAAAATATCATAAAACAAAAATAAAAAAGTTCAACTTTTAAGCCCGCCCCAAAAAGCAGAACCCAAAAACTAAGGAACCACTTTTCGGCACTTTTTTTAATTTTTTGATTTTCTTCTATTACAGTATTGGAAACTACGTGTTTTAAATCTTAATTTTTTAATTATAGCTTTTGTTTGTATAGTTAAAACCTCAAAATAAGAAAATATTGCCTGTTTAAAAAATAATATAAATCATTTTAATTTTAAATTCTATTTTATTTTGCCGGACTATCCAAATCGCAAAAAATTATTAAAATGAAATGAAATTTTCCATTTTCATTTTTATGAAATGACTATCGAAATCGAAGGCCGTATTAAAATATTTGATAAAGAATGCACACAGATGATTGACAAAAATTCTTGGAAATCAAAACTGCTGGAAATTGTTAGGCATATTACATAATACATTGGACAATAAACTTTTTAAACAAACTTATATTATTTAGGGTTTTAATTTCTGACGGTAATTCATTAAATAATTTAAGACAATTGTATAAGCAATTTTTCTTTGCTTATCAGTTCTAAAGAGTGATAGGTAGTAGTTAGAAGTAGTTAGAAATTGTGTTATTAATTATTTTAAAAGCCGTAAGAAAACGTTCTCTTTTACATATGTTTTCAAAACTTAAATATGTACCATTATAAATCGATTCGGCCGGAAAAGTTAAAAAAGTAACGCTCAGAGTGCAAATTGTCAATTGTTATCCAAATTATTTTCTAGCTTCATTATTTTTTATTTTATTTCATTATTTTAAATGTAAAAATATAGTTGCAAAAGGAATTTATTTAAGAAATACAATAAAACAAAGCTGATTTATGTAAAATTTCATTTAATAAAATTTAAAAAAAAAAGCCTTGAAAAAAAATCTTTATCTATGCACGAGATTTTTTTGTTATTGACGTTTTATTTTTGACCACTTTGCGAAATTTGAGAAAATTTTACTAGCTCACAGATCGGGCTCTGAGTTAAAAAAAGAAATTCTAAATAAATAATCAGGATAATCTGAGCATAAAATAAAAACAACTTTTTTGCTTGACAGCTCTGACTCTGCTCTGATAAGAAAAAGAAAAGCATCCTAGTATTCCTAGTATTTCTAATTCGTTGGTAATACCAACTTGGTATTATTCAGCTCATTCACAGATAATATATAAATATTTGATTTAAAATAATAATAGATAACCGACTTTCGTTATTTTATCAGTGGTACCAAAGATCTCCCTAAACTGATATCGGAACTGAATTGATATATGGTTTTTTTGAAAGTTTTAATTTTTATTTGTTTTTTATCAAAATTTCCACTTGGAGCTGCCATTTCTCAAAAACGGCAGCACCGATTAAGACGAAACAAGTTGTAAATTAAAGATAGTATTATGCTCTATAATTATGTAGAAAATGTTTCCTGTATACTATCGTAGACGAAAAATATAACTGTTAAAGTAAAATACTACAAAATAATAGGAAAATTTTCAAA
Organism: Poecilobothrus nobilitatus; assembly: GCA_947095535.1. NCBI lineage: Eukaryota > Metazoa > Arthropoda > Insecta > Diptera > Dolichopodidae > Poecilobothrus > Poecilobothrus nobilitatus. Next base: position 123,644,287 of record OX352772.1, on the reverse strand, counting down.
TAATCAATTTGACCTTCAAAGGACTTTGTCGGTCAAAGTGGTCTTCTATGAAATGTTGGTGACGTTACCAAGTGCCGTTATAATAAATTTCATTACAATCGAACGCGGACGTTAATCCAAACCATACCTCTAAATAAATTTAATTTAACATTGAAAATCAAAATTATTATTAAATTTACACGCACTGTATATGAATTGATTTCTAAACAACAAATGGCAATATTTATATAGACAGATGAAGCAAATATTTAGTTGAACTAAATATTTGCTTCATCTGTTCAAAAAAATTATATAATAAACATTTTATTTAAAATAAATGAGAACAAAAACAAAACAACTGGCCATATATGAATAATCTGTATCAAAACTAATTAATAAAAAAAAATATATATACATATATTATCTAACTATCTGAAATTTTTATACATTTTATAAAATATTTTTTTTTTAAAGTTTTTTCGATCGCAAAACCTTATTTTCTTTTGGTAAATAAACTTATTCTAAAAATTATAAAATAAGATTAAATCAAATAGTGATGCCAAAACTATACCAACACATTTTAAAAGAAATTTAGGTCGCTAATAATATATATTTGACAATTTTAAATATATAAAATCTTCATTATCATATTGGTTTTTTTAATAAAAAAAAAATAATATATGTAAAGTTTAAAAAATTAATATGTTTAAACTTTAATAATAATTTTGTATTTAGACCAAACTTTTCATATTTTTATCCTAATTTAAAATATTCAGCACTACAGCTTAAGCTTTTTAAATTGCAAATTAAAACATAACTGATGTAGTAAGCACAAATTTAAATTTAGAATAATTAATAAACTTTAATAATAATAAACTTTAAAAACTTTTAAACCAAACTTTGAAAACTTCATATCTTCATCCTACTAATTCTTTTGCATAAGGTTAGGAGAGGTCAAATGGTTATAATAGAATGTAAATTTGATTTTTGGTAAATATGTTTAAACTTTAATAATAATTTTGTATTTAAATCAAACTTTGAAATTTTTAAACCAAACTTTAAAAACTATTCATTTCAATATTCAGCACTATAGCTTTTTAAATTTAAAATATCAAAGACACAATCTTTTTTACTAATTTTGCATACTTTTTGGACAAGTATGCAAATAATTTTTTTGCATACTTTTAAGAGGACCAAAAGCTTTAAAAAAGCTCCTCCTGCACCAGAACCGGCATATCCATACTACTGACACAATTAATTTGGTTTTGTCACTTATTAGAAGCTTATGGCATAAAAACCATTTTTTAAGTAAGTTTACGTAATATTCTAAAGATTGTTTAAGCAAATCCACGTTTTTATCACTGTATGCTAGAGCGTAGTTATCGGCGAAACCAGTGATTTTACCTTTCAACGGTTGTGAAAATGGAGAGTTAATATATGTTAGAAAAAACAAGGGACCCATTACAAAACCTTGTGGTACGCCAATGTTAGTATTGTTGATTTCTCTAAAGTTGTTATTTAACTTAGCTCGTTGTTTTCTATGTTTTAAATAAGAAATTAAAAAATCAAGTGCAAAACCTCTAAAACCCGCCTTTTCAAATTGTTTAATAAGAATTCAATGGTCATTAGTATCAAAAGCTCTTGGTTTGGTTATTATTTTCATTAAAACTTGTATGTAGTTTAGAACATCATTTTAAGATCGCTTCTTCGATCTAAAAAATTATTTTCTAGATTTGCCGTAGATTTGCGTGGCAAAAAGCTAGATTGTTTATTGTCAAAAAAATTGATTTCAAATAGGAAATTCAACATTCTAGTTTTTATTAATTTTTCAAGTAATTTAATGATATTTGGCAGTAAGGAAATAAGTCTATAATTCGAAAATAAAAGTTTGAACCTTTCTTAAATAAAGGTATTACTTCCAAATATTTGAACAAGTTAGGCCAGACACGAAAATAAACTGAGCGATTCAATATAAAACATAAAACATCTGCTACATACGGCGCTATTATTTTTAATAAAACATTACTGATTTTGTCTTCTGTACAAGATCCTTTGTTATTTAGTTGATGTATAGTCTTTAGTAAAATAGTTGTCTTTTTTGAGGTTTTGTCTCACTTAACGGTTTCGCTTTAATTGCAAAATTTTTGATGAATTTTCTAAAGTAACTGGCTAAGCCTAGAAAACTTTGTAGTTGTTTTACAGTCGAAAGAATTGGAAAGTTTATGATGGCTCTTGTTTTTGTTGACGAGGGAGAAATGTGGCCGTTTGTAATGTGGTAACCAAATATTCGATTTCTTCCTATAGTATCTGACATTTTCATTTATTGACGGGATGACGATATCGTCCAGCTAGATAATTACAATGCATTCAGTGATCAGGTTTCTCAGGATATAGTTGAAAATATTTTTGGAACACGGACGGGGAGTTACACAACCCGAATGAAACTTGTACAAATTTATATTGTCCGTTGGACAACAAATGAAGTAATCTTTCGGCTACTTTCTTCTATTGCTACATGAAAATACCCGTTGTCCAGGTCAAGTGTTGTAAAATACTTTGTGTCGCATAACTTGTCAACCTGATCCTTGATGTTGAGGAGTGGATATCTATCTTTATTAATTTTTTTATTAAGACTTCTGTAGTCGATGCAAAGGTGGTGAATTCCGTCTTTCTTCTTGACTAGAACTACCTATCTAGCGTAATCGGAACTACTTTCACTGATGATATTTGCTTGCAACCATTTTTAACTTGGTTTTTTATAATCGTCTGCTCTTTTGATGGATATCTTCTCAGCTGTCTGTATATTGGTAAGTCGTCTGTAGTCACTCAAACCTGTTACCGATAATCGGGAGTCTTTATTGTAATACTTTGGATTGATGGCTTTGCTTCAGTAGGCAAATGTCGCTACCAGTATCAATAGCGACATTACAATAATGATTCATTTTACATCTAACATAAGTATTATTTTTATGACATGCGATGATTTTTTAGTTGTTGAGTCTCGAGATAATTTGATTTTTTGTGCCCATATCAGTTGCAGCGAAAGCATTTTTCGAACCTTTACCGTTATGTGGACACGAGTGAAATTCGTGGTTACTAGAACCACAGTAGAAAGAAAATCATTTACTTTTGGACCTATCATCTTGCCTGAACATATCTATTCTTGATTGTCTTTCTTCTAAATTTTCTTTACTTCGAGGCTGTTTATAATTTTCATTTCTAATCTTTCCGGAAATTTCTAATTTTTCTTTAAAATCGCAAATTGTTTTCGCACCGTAAAGAACACTTTTATTACTAGCGTAGTCTTTAATTCCTTCTATAGTGTACTCAATGACAGATAATTCGTCTGCGTCGGCCTGCGAGGCGATATCAATATTAATGTACAAGTATTCTCTCAAGCTTTCATCGTGTTTCTTCTTTCGTTCTTTTAATTTTTTTGAACATCAGCATTCAGTGCTACTTGTTTTAGTCTGAAATTCCTCGACTAATGCGTTCTTCAGATTGTAATAGTTCAGCGGCTTAGCATTGTAATCAATGAAATTTTTCGCAGCTCCCTTACCAAAAAAATAAATTTCTATAATTCGTTCCATTGAAATGTATTAGCGTACTGCTCGAACTCGTTAAGCCATTTCCTTATACTCAGGATTATATAATATTTTCAAGATCAGTGAAATTTATCCTTTCCGTGTATTCATCTCTTTCTACCGTATCAACGAAACGACGATATATCTGCACCAAACCCGAAATACGCTGCGGTAAAACTATTTTGTCTTTGCTGCCTTCTTCTTCCACTCATTTTCAATTATAGGTTAATTGGATATACAGGTTATGAATTTATTTTGTAATAAAATGTTGTAAGAAATAAAAATTCTCGTTTTGTTGAAGTTAATTATTTATTATTATAAGAAAAATGCAAAATGTAGATTTCAATTTAATTAAATCGATATAAGTTCTATTTTTATTTTATTTTATTATGATTATTTTTTTTTTATTAAAAAACCAATATGATAATTAAGATTTTATATATTTAAAATTGTCAAATATATATTATTAGCGACCTAAATTTCTTTTAAAATGTGTTGGTATAGTTTTGGCATCACTATTTGATTTAATCTTATTTTATAATTTTTAGAATAAGTTTATTTACCAAAAGAAAATAAGGTTTTGCGATCGAAAAAACTTTAAAAAAAAAATGTATTTTATAAAATGTATAAAAATTTCAGATAGTTAGATAATATATGTATATATATTTTTTTTTATTAATTAGTTTTGATACAGATTATTCATATATGGCCAGATGTTTTGTTTTTGTTCTAGTTGAACTAAATATTTGCTCCATCTGTTCAAAAAAATTATATAATAAACATTTTATTTAAAATAAATGAGAACAAAAACAAAATTAAATAGTTCAACTAATTTTGAGTGACTACAGACGACTTACCAATATACAGACAGCTGAGAAGATTTCCATCAAAAGAACAGACGATTATAGAAAACCAAGTTAAAAATGGTTGCAAGCAAATATCATCAATGAAAGTAGTTCCGATTACGCTAGATAGGTAGTTCTAGTCAAGAAGAAAGACGGAATTCACCACCTTTGCATCGACTACAGAAGTCTTAATAAAAAAATTAATAAAGATAGATATCCACTCCCCAACATCAAGGATCAGGTTGACAAGTTATGCGACACAAAGTATTTTACAACACTTGACCTGGACAACGGGTATTTTCATGTAGCAATAGAAGAAAGTAGCCGAAAGATTACTTCATTTGTTGTCCGCAACGGACAATATGAATTTGTACAAGTTTCATTCGGGTTGTGTAACTCCCCGTCCGTGTTCCAAAAATATTTTCAACTATATCCTGAGAAACCTGATCACTGAATGCATTGTAATTATCTAGCTGGACGATATCGTCATCCCGTCAATAACTATCGAAGAAGGGCTAATCCGATTTCGCCGGGTTTTTGAAGATGCGGTCCAGAATGGCTTATGAATAAAATGGAAGAAATGTCAGATACTATAGGAAGAAATCGAATATTTGGTTACCACATTACAAACGGCCACATTTCTCCCTCATCAACAAAAACAAGAGCCATCAAAAACTTTCCAATTCTTTCGACTGTAAAACAACTACAAAGTTTTCTAGGCTTAGCCAGTTACTTTAGAAAATTCATCAAAAATTTTGCAATTAAAGCAAAACCGTTAAGTGAGACAAAACCTCAAAAAAGACAACTATTTTACTAAAGACTATACATCAACTAAATAACAAAGGATCTTGTACAGAAGACAAAATCAGTAATGTTTTATTAAAAATAATAGCGCCGTATGTAGCAGATGTTTTATGTTTTATATTGAATCGCTCAGTTTATTTTCGTGTCTGGCCTAACTTGTTCAAATATTTGGAAGTAATACCTTTATTTAAGAAAGGTTCAAACTTTTATTTTCGAATTATAGACTTATTTCCTTACTGCCAAATATCATTAAATTACTTGAAAAATTAATAAAAACTAGAATGTTGAATTTCCTATTTGAAATCAATTTTTTTGACAATAAACAATCCAGCTTTTTGCCACGCAAATCTACGGCAAATCTAGAAAATAATTTTTTAGATCGAAGAAGCGATCTTAAAATGATGTTCTAAACTACATACAAGTTTTAATGAAAATAATAACCAAACCAAAAGCTTTTGATACTAATGACCATTGCATTTTTATTAAACAATTTGAAAAGGCGGGTTTTAGAGGTTTTGTACTTGATTTTTTAATTTCTTATTTAAAAGGTAGAAAACAACGAGTTAAGTTAAATAACAACTTTAGGGAAATTAACAATACTAACATTGGCGTACCACAAGGTTCAGTAATGGGTCCCTTGTTTTTTCTAACATATATTAACTCTCTATTTTCACAACCGTTGAAAGGTAAAATCACTGGTTTCGCCGTTAACTACGCTCTAGTATGCAGTGATAAAAACGTGGATTTGCTTAAACAAACTTTAGAATATTACGTAAACTTACCTAAAAATTGGTTTTCATGCCATAAGCTTCTAATAAGTGACAAAACCAAATTAATTGTGTCAGTAGTATGGATATGCCGGTTCTGATGCAGGAGGAACTTTTTTAAAGCTTTTGGTCCTCTTAAAAGTATGCAAAAAAATTATTTGCATACACTCGTCCAAAAAGTAAAAATTAGTAAAAAGGATTGTGTCTTTGATATTTTAAATTTAAAAAGCTATAGTGCTGAATATTTTAAATTTAAAAATAAAAATATGAAAAGTTTTTAAAGTTTGGTTTAAAAATTTCAAAGTTTGATTTAAATACAAAATTATTATTAAAGTTTAAACATATTTACCAAAAATCAAATTTACATTCTATTATAACTATTTGAGTTCTCCTAACCTTATGCAAAAAAATTAGTAGGATGAAGATATGAAAAGTTTTCAAAGTTTGGTTTAAATGTTTTTAAAGTTTATTATTATTAAAGTTTGTTAATTATTCTAAATTTAACTTTGTGGTTACTACATCAGTTATATTTTAATTTGTAATTTAAAAGGCTTAAGCTATAGTGCTGAATATTCTAAATTAGGTTGAAAATGTGAAAAGTTTTTAAAGTTTGGGTTTAAAAATTTCATAGCTTGGTTTAAATACAAAATTATTATTAACAAAGGTTAAACATATTTACCAAAAGTCAAATTTATATTCTATTATAAAAATTTAAGTCCTTCTAACATTAAGCAAAAAAATTAGTAAGGTAAAGATATGAAAAGTTTTCAAAATTCATTATTATTAAAGTTTAAACTTTAATATTTACTTGAAAAAAAAGTTTGATTTGAATAGGTACATAAAGAAATGTATACAAAATAATTTTAAATGAAATGTTTTGTTATAATAAATATATTATTTATAAAATAAATAATAAAAGTTTTGAGTTAAACGGTTGAAATATAATGAAATATTATGAATTTTGAGAAGTTTTATAGTTAAATTAAAATATAAATAATCAGATAAATTTGAATTTTATCTAAACTTTTACTGTCAATTTATATATTTTTATATTTAAGAAACGTTTTTTTATTTATCTCTGGTTTTATTTAAAGTTTTCTACAGCTTAAAAACTTCGTTAAGCTAAAAATTATTGAACACACTTAAGATTCGAGTTTTTTTTTTTTTTGTAATAATAAAAAACAAGTTTGTTCCTGTTGGTTTAAATAATATATATTTTTTTTTTATTCATCTTTAAATTATATTTTTTTTATTAAAACTAAACTAACTAAACTAACAAAATTTATTAAAACTTATTACTCAATGGCATAATGCCCCCAAGCATATGTGTTTATTTTATCTACGATTACATATCTTTTATTATCTAATGAACTTCAAGCTACTTTATTTAAATTCTGTGTATAAATTGTATGTAAATGTGATCTAAATATTTTCATTTCTCTTAAACAAACTCCATTTTTAAACAAACAATTTTTATAGTTATCTAACGTTAAACTATTGACAATATATTTTTTTATTTCTTTTGCTTTTTTAACAGTTTTATTTTCATGTGTTTGGAGAAAATACATTTTAGATTTTAATCCTATAAATTCAGAAACAATTTTTCCATTAAATTCATCTTTAAAAAGACCAAGAACTTTTTTATTCAATAGAGGGAAATTAAATAAATTGTCAGATGAATAATCGGATGTATCAAAACGTTGTGGTATATCACTGTATATGTCAGCGTAAAAATCATCTGTCTGTATAGTGTAAATAAAGCTGTCAGTGTCTTTGTAATTTAAAAAAAACTTTACTGCCATATTTAGGTTTAATGTAATCATAATGAAAATCATACATAAGTATTTTAGATTGTTCTAGTACTGTAAATCCTAAATATGTAGGTTTATCATAATATACATTTGTATGATTAAGCTGAATGGCTATCAAGTTTTCAGTTAATCTAGAGTGGCTATGATAATTTGGTTTTGCTATTAATGCTCGTGCACCTAAATGTCTTCCTTGACTTTCTCAAGAGGTAGTTATTTTAACATTTTTTCTTTTATCTACATTTTCCATGGTTTTACCGAAAACGGCATTATTCATTAATTTAAAATAATCTTTTTCGAAAGCATTTTTAGCAACTGATCTATGTGAGTTATTTAAATCAATATATTTTTTTAACCAATTGCTTTGTGTGAATTTTAGCACTCTATAAATTTTCTTAAGAATTAAACCGTTTCGAAGATATTGTTTTAAATTTCGATAATGGATTATGTATTTGTGTTTGTTTGTTAAGTCAACTAAGAGTTTGGGAATTTTACCTGTTGATGGAACTTTGTTTTCAGCACAAAAAGGAAAATCATTGTGCAAATCATGTAAATGTTGTGGGTAATCTAAACCCACTTCTAAAACGTAACCAGTTTCCGAATCATCGGCAACTGAAAGCACATCAATATTTTCAGTAACGTCAACCCACTGAAAATCTTTATATGGTAAATATTGGATCATTGCCCATCCATATAAATTGTTAGCGTCTTCATATACTATGTATTTGGAAGGTTCGTTTCTTTTATAAGATGTTCCCATGAATTTATTATTTGCTACTGAATGTCTAAGTGAGCACTGACTAATTCCACCACGTATCCCTTTTTTAAAGAAATTATACATATCAATATCAGTTAATAATTGTAATTTGATATCCGTGTATCTTAACATAGCTGCCCATGACAAACCTGGGGTAGTATAAAAATTTGCAGAATCTAAAGAATAGATTTTGTAACATATTTTTCGAAAGTTTTCAAAAACATCAGTCAAAATAAGCACATTTGTTTTAAGGTAGAGTTTTAAATAGTCCCATAAGTTTTGACAATCAAACGTATTCCATACATTAATTGCATGAAGGTAGTCTTCATCAGAACATGATGTGTTTGTCATATGATTGGTAAAAGCTTCTTGTGAAGGTAAACTTCTTTCGTCAAGTCGTTCAATGGCATTTAAATACTCATAGGGTAAAACTCCCTTTCGAGTCATAAGTTTAATTTTTTCATTATTATTGAATTCTTTTTTTATATGAAACAAATCGTTTTCATTTAAATTTTTACATAACGAATCAAGGCTAGAAGCCATAAATCTAAAGCTATCGAGAAAACGTAAATAAAATGAATGATTTTTATCTATTGTAATTTCTCTAGATAATGAAATATAACGTTCTTTATTCAAAGGAATGACACCAATATGTCCATTCACTTCGTTTAGTTCTTTAAATAAAAGATGGCAATTATAACCGGAAAAATTGTGAAAAAATATAGGAAAAATATATAAAAAAATTTGGCCGCCTATATAATAAATTACATTTAGAATGAGCGGGTTCTCTATAATTACCAGTAAAGTGACAATAGTCTCTAATTCTATCATTAAAAGCTAAATGCTTACCACATATGTGACAATTTTCCTGAATTAATTCTTGAAGCTGCTCATCAAGTGTTAATAGATTCATTGGCTTTGGCATCATAAATATATTTTTATATAATTCACTAAATGTTTTTGTTAACGATATGACAAATTCCTTAGCACAGTTAGCTCCAACAAACTCTTTGTAACAGCTTTGATTATCATCAAAAGAACATTTAATATAGTAGGAGAAAGCTACTGGAACATGTTGATGAATATTAGTTGTTGAAGACATCATTGGATTAGAACTGCATGTTGCAATAGGTTGTAAAATACTCTCAACATCAGCATAAATAACAAAAGGTGTTTCTAATTGTTGTTGATAATTTTTAACTCGAGTGTATTTTTCTCAATAGATGGAAGTTTTGTAACGACTTTATTGCACCCAATTTTATGTAAATCACGCTGTTGTAATGTATGAAAATGTTGCAAACACATATTACAAATATAAATTTCATGTATATGTTTTGTTACAGAACTACTTATTAACCTTGATAAATTTTTAATATAAACAAAAATTTATCATCCTTTTCCAATAGCAATAAATTTACATGGTATTTTTTTTCTGAATTTGTTAAATAGAATGGTCCTACAATCTCATATTTTTTATTAATAACTTCCAGTCCAAACAAATTAATACTTATTTCACTATTTAGTTCCTCAAATAAATTTAACTCGTTCAATCTAGCTGGCTGCATAGTGTTAAAATTAAGCTGTTGTACATCACCAAACTCTTGCTCGAGTATGGGTAGAGAAATATTATTAAGTTTATATGAAGATGTTCGTTCAGCATTTTGAATGCAAGTTTGTAAAGCTGATACTAAACACCACTTGAAACAGAAGTTGTCTTTATTTTGAATATTAACGCCTGCTTTTTTGTCTTCTATGCTTTTCGGTAGTTTAATATAACTAGACACACGTATTGGTTCAAATTTATTGATATTTATTTCAATATGTAAAATCCTGATTAACGCCCAACCACTGTCTTTTTCTTGGAAGTCTTCTGCTTGTTGTTGAATAAGTTCTTTAGCCTTTTCAAAAAAATCATTAAGATCATCTGCTTGTGTAATACTAAACATTCGAGTTTGAAAAGATTTGATTGATATATTTTCAAACTCTTCTTCTGTTGGCTTTATATATTCACCAAAAAGCTCAAGATTTACTTTTATAGCGTTGTGCTTTTTTAATGATTGCATCAATAATTCAATTATATCGGTCTGAGCCTTTTCCATTTCATCATCATTTTCCATTTCATCATCATTATCTCTAATAAACGTTTCTATTCTATTTTGAAAACATTCATCAATATGTCTAACATTAGATCTAATTACTTCTGCTGCATTACTTTTATGTTTATTTGTTCGGATGTGGTAGTTCCACAAAGTGGTAGTAACGTTTGATTTGCACTTACTGCAAAATTTTACATTTTCAAAATTTTTTTTATGTCTCTTATTGTGTCTTAATAAACTATCATTTCTATTAAATGATTTTTTACATATTTCACAATTATGTTTTATTGTGTTTCACATTTATGTCTTTTTAAATTGTCAGATCTTGTGAACACTTTTTGACATTTATCACATTGCAATTTAATTCTTTTGTTTTCTGAACTCATTTTTATTTTTATTTTTTTTTTGTTAGTGTCCTTTTCTTATATTAAAACAATATTAATTTAGTCTATAAATGACTTTAACTTAGTTTTAAATTTAGTGATTTAACACGTAAACTCAAGAAGTTAATTATATATATACCAATTTTTCTAATTCTATATAGATAAACCGAAACTAACTTGATTGCATAATTTGAATGTATATATATATAACATATCAGAACATAAAAGGAATATTGAGTTTTTCTAATGATTTACTACAATGTTGCATATTAATCAAATTATTACAAAATTGAAACTATAATACCAACAAAGTTATGATGTGGAAAATTGCACTTGCACTTTTCATAATAGATGTCGAAGTATTTAAGATATACACAAAATTTTTTATATTATTTTATCATAACACTATATAAAAAAGTGAAAGCAATATTTAATTTTCAATAAAGTTGCAGGATTATTTTTAATAACTTTTTTTTTTAGGTTTACATTTTCATGTTTACATTTACATTTTTACATTTTCTAACCGCAAAATCAATAAGCAATATAAATTAATGAAACAACAACAACTAGATAAATACATAATTTATGCTTTATTTAGTATATAGAAATACTTTGTTAAATTATAAAATAATAATAATAAATATGTACTAAGCAATGTTGCATCATATTAGAAAAAAAATTTACTAAATAAAAAATGTGCTGTCTGGGACATGTGTGTGGGTGTTTGTGTGTTAAAAGTCTTAAGTATGTTAATAACACACATATGTTTAATGAGTTAAATGAATGTGCAACAATGTGTAAATGGTCAAATCAATGTTTTTTTTTTTTATAATGTCTTTCAATGATGTTTACATTACATTTTATATTTTATTTTAATAACAACTAATTTATACATTGAAAAAGTTGCAACAGATATTGAATAATAAATTCATAAATATTTAATGTGTAATATTTGTGGTTAGATGTGTGTTCATTATAATTACAAATAAATTGATATTGGATACAAAAAAAAAAAAAAAATATTGATATTAACTAAAAACATATAGTAGGTGGGGAGGCATGATTTTCTCCTTCTTCTATAATATTTTACAAATGTATCTAAACTGATATTAATTAACTTATTTCACAAACAAAATCAGTTCATATTGAAAAACACCACAAAAAAAAAAAAACAAATATAAAAATGGTAATTTTTTAAAAATAAACCAATAGTGTAATAGCAAACAATAGTAGCAGCAGCATTAGCATTTTATTTATACTTTTGATTTCAGCAACCATCTGGTGGGGGGATACCTAAAGATTATACAGAATGGAAAAATTTTTCTCAAATCCTCCATCAGATCTTCTATATTATTTTCTATATCTATTTACATTTATATATATATATATATATAATTTTGCAGGCTTTTATTGAAAACTTAATTTCGTTGGGCAAGGGTGAAAATGAACCATACCGAAACATTGATTTTTGATGAAAGATAAAATGTATGAGGTGCTATCTTGGAGATTTTTAGATACGAAAAGAGGACAAACAGTGGTACTGTGTGAAGTGCAAGACCCATTGAGCAAGAAATCACTATATTTTTCATGCCAGAGCGATTCTCCAAAAAGGTAACAACTCAGTCACAATTGGCTGAATTAAATAGTACTTATTTTTATTTTAAATTTACGGGACGTGACAAGGACAGATGGAATATGGCATTGTTTGACCTTATTCCTGCTGTAGATATAGTAAATTCTCAAGAAAAATTATTAAAATATAAATATATATTAGTAATTTTGTTTTGTTTTTTTATTTACCCCCTATTACTACCCATAAGCATCAATGTCTTATTTCAGCAGGACCGGCTCCGGCAACGGACTTCCAGAGGAGCGGTTCTAGAAACAGACTTCTGGAAGACCGATTCCGGCAACGGACTTCCGGAGGACTGATTCTGGCAACGGACTTCCGGAGGACCGGTTCCGGTAACGAACTTCCGGAAGACTGGCTCTAACAACGTTCCCGGCTCTTGGGATCTAGCGCCCGAGTCTCCGAGCGCCCGGAGGGGCTGAGGGCCCAGGGCTGCGACGGACGTCATCGCCATGTCTCCGGGTCAACTGTTTGCCAGACTTTAGCGTTGATTTACAACAAATAAACATTAAAAAAAAAAATAATAATAATAATAACAATCTGCGAGAGAGAGACAGCAAGTTTTCTCCCATAGTCAAGCGGATGAGATCAGATTGTTTTTTTTTTTTTTTTTTGAAACGGTCTTTGAAGATCCGAAGATCTGATGGAGGATTTGAGAAAAATTTTTCCATTCTGTATAATCTTTAGGTATCCCCCCACCAGATGGTTGCTGAAATCAAAAGTATAAATAAAATGCTAATGCTGCTGCTACTATTGTTTGCTATTACACTATTGGTTTATTTTTAAAAAATTACCATTTTTATATTTGTTTTTTTTTTTTTTTGTGGTGTTTTTCAATATGAACTGATTTTGTTTGTGAAATAAGTTAATTAATATCAGTTTAGATACATTTGTAAAATATTATAGAAGAAGGAGAAAATCATGCCTCCCCACCTACTATATGTTTTTAGTTAATATCATTAATTATTTTTTTTTTTTTTTGTATCCAATATCAATTTATTTGTAATTATAATGAACACACATCTAACCACAAATATTACACATTAAATATTTATGAATTTATTATTCAATATCTGTTGCAACTTTTTCAATGTATAAATTAGTTGTTATTAAAATAAAATATAAAATGTAATGTAAACATCATTGAAAGACATTATAAAAAAAAAAAACATTGATTTGACCATTTACACATTGTTGCACATTCATTTGACTCATTAAACATATGTGTGTTATTATTCCATACATTATTCCATACATTAATTGCATGAAGGTAGTCTTCATCAGAACATGATGTGTTTGTCATATGATTGGTAAAAGCTTCTTGTGAAGGTAAACTTCTTTCGTCAAGTCGTTCAATGGCATTTAAATACTCATAGGGTAAAACTCCCTTTCGAGTCATAAGTTTAATTTTTTCATTATTATTGAATTCTTTTTTTATATGAAACAAATCGTTTTCATTTAAATTTTTACATAACGAATCAAGGCTAGAAGCCATAAATCTAAAGCTATCGAGAAAACGTAAATAAAATGAATGATTTTTATCTATTGTAATTTCTCTAGATAATGAAATATAACGTTCTTTATTCAAAGAAATGACACCAATATGTCCATTCACTTCGTTTAGTTCTTTAAATAAAAGATGGCAATTATAACCGGAAAAATTGTGAAAAAATATAGGAAAAATATATAAAAAAATTTGGCCGCCTATATAATAAATTACATTTAGAATGAACGGGTTCTCTATAATTACCAGTAAAGTGACAATAGTCTCTAATTCTATCATTAAAAGCTAAATGCTTACCACATATGTGACAATTTTCCTGAATTAATTCTTGAAGCTGCTCATCAAGTGTTAATAGACTGCTGCTACTATTGTTTGCTATTACACTATTGGTTTATTTTAATATATACGAGTAGTAAAGAATAAAATGAACAGCAACAACAACAGCAACAACAACAGCAGCAGCAGGAGGGCTATAGTTGATTTACAATTTGTTATTGGAAATAATAGAGAATATTTTTTAAAAGAATTTTCTATGATATCTGATGGTTCTCTTGTACCAATGCTATTTATGTTTAAAGGACCATATTCATTTGAAGAATTAAATTTTGATGCTAAACAACAAAATGAATATAACAAAAAGAAAATTAATATGTTGGACTGGAATGATGGTTTTATAGAATATCTACAATTAAAAAATATCTTAGAAAAACATAACATCATTTGATATCATTTATGTAAAAGGTCTTAAAAAAAAACAATTTTTAGATAGGTTTTTTTCAAATTCAATAGTAGAAGTTATCAATTTAGATAATAAAATTCCACCTCTACAAAAACTAAGGAATTTCATCACCATTGGTCCCCACCATCAAAATACGGAAAATTTGCTAAGATGTGCTGTAAAAAATTGTAATTTTGTTTTAAAATTAATTTAAATTAATTTTAAATTAATTATATTTTAAATTAATTAATTTAAATTTAATTTTGTTTAAAATGAATTTATATATGTTTTTAATAAAAGATAATAATAAAAATTGGTTTTAAAAAATATTTGTTTTATTTATTGTTGACCAATATATTTTTTCAGACATAAATAATGGTATTTCATAAAAGAGCCGGGAATAGTTGCATTGAGCTATATGCAAATTCATAGGAATATAGAAATCTTCTTGTTCCAGTTTAAGCTTATTCTTTGCAATACATCTCTCAAAATATTTTAATACATATTCTGGTACATTCAATTCGACTCCATTGTTATATGACATCACTGCTTGAATAAAGTCTAACATAAGAAAAATTCCGGTATACTCATCTAGTTCCAATGTAAGTTTTTAATTGTTCCTCCAGCATAATTAAATTTTAGTGGAAATTTATTTGAATTTAATTTATGGAGTTGGTTGCTTGTAAAATCTTGATAAAATGCATACCTTTCCAAATAATTCATTTCGCTAATAACTTTACGATTACGTTGGAAAATTATTGTAGCAGCGAAATTTTCAACATTAAATCCAATTTGTATTTTTGTTGTTGTTTTTGATCCAAATAATAAATGTAACTTAATAAGAGATTGTCTTGTGATTCGTTGCGGTTGCTGCTGTTGCTGTTGCCTTTGCTTTGTTTTTCAAATGTTTCGATATTTGATGTTGACTCCATTTTATTTTTTTTTTAAACTGATGGAATATATATTTAAAAAATTTATATTTATAATAGTTCGAAATGGTTTTCTTAGTTTCATTTTCTTTTTTTAAAAATTCTTCGAAACATTCTTTGTATTTTTTTATCGTTTTTAAGTGGGGATGATGTATTGAATAAATTAATAAAATGTTTCATGCTCTTGCAGTTACATCGCATCCATAAATATACACAACAATATTGGCCACAGACTGATGTAAAGTCACTTTGTAAACGTTTATTGTTTAAAATAAAACATTTTGATTGATTTTAGAAATTTCACAATTTCATTGTGGATTTCCAAATGAATCAAAATATTCTACACAGCTTTGAACTGTACAAAAATTGCTAGCCAATGTGTTCCTTTTTTAGTAGAAGTGTCGGTATTTACTACTAAAATACCAGGTTTTGAAATATTTTTCGGTATTTGATCAACAGAAAAAACACCTTTAAATAGTTTTCTGGTTGCACTATTACATTTTAACACTTTCTCTATCTGAAGTGTATTCATTATTGTTTTGTAATGAGAAATACCAATTAGTTGAGTATTTCCATTTATGTATGCTGTTAAAAATTCAACTTTAAGTTTTCCATTTGTCAACACTATATCAAATTTTTCCAATAAATTTATTAAATTATTAGTTGTTTGTTGTTGTCCATATGCCCAAAAGAAAAATTCTTGATTTCTGTTCTTTTTAAATCTCTGGTTGGGAATTTATACTTTAATTCTTTTGAAATAGTTTTACATTTTTCTTTTATTCCAACCACAACAAGATTTTTTACAAATATTATATTGTTATCATCCGTACAGAACGATAAATCTACTATAGCACATGCCATTTTTAAGTTTGATTTTGATTTGATTTGTTTACGTAAACGTTACGATTTTTATCAATTTCTATATTAGCATCAAATTCTGCAAACACAATACATGTTAATGTTGAAGTCAATGGAGAACTCAGTCTTGCTTCAATCTTTACTACTCCCAGGTTTAATAAACTTTGACATGTATCTGTTCCCGAGCCGTCTGCTGATAAATCAAAAACCAGTATTGTATAACCTTTTGAAAATAGTTCTTTTGAAATTTGATATCCTCTATCAGAATGATGTATACCTGTTCCGCTAAATAATCTTAAATATGCACGAGAATTGCAAAGATTATTCAATGTAAAATTTGTTTCAATTGCAGAGTTTGGTGTAGGCACTCCATTCACATATAATTGAAATTGTGCGCGATTTTGATGATTGAAATTGTATGGATTGTTTGATCTTTTACCATTGAAATTTTCATTATTAACCATACAAAATACTAGAGCTTCTGGTATTTGCCCTATAAATATATTATCCAATGATATGTTGGAAGTGTTAGTTGGAATTGTAAATGTAGAGTAGAGACATATGTCAAAACTTTATTAAAAAATTCTTTGAAAACTTGGTTGCGAGTAAATCCCGGATTAGGAGTTATATTTTTAATAAGCGTTGGTAAAAAATTAAATTTCCAATCATCCAAATGTAATTCCGAATCATTATATGAATAATATGTATAACCTGTAGATTTGGCTACTTTGATTTTTTCAAGAGGTTTTTCAATGTTTCTTATGTAAACATTATATTGCCCAATATTGATAAAAGCACATTGCTCTTTGTTAAATTCTTCTGTTTGTAGGAAATCGTTCAGATATATTTCTGAAAGACCAACTTACCAATTTCCATTTCTGAAATCAAAGTGAATAGGTAATTTATTTTTGAGTGAACCTAAAGTGTTGTCTGGAAATAGTTTTAGATTATCATTGCTATCATTGCTAAACAATGTTACATAGAATTCATCTTGACTATCCATCTTTGTTAAATTCTTCTAAAACATAAAATGTTGCACTATTTATATGTTGTCCATTCCGGTGTTGATGAAGTTCTTAGTTTTGGACTTCTTAGTAATGGTTTTAGTTTTCGTTTTTTTGTTTCAGGAAACTGTGAGAGTATAGTTGAGGATATTGTACTGCCGGCCGATCTTAGTGTTTTCTTCTTTTCAGGAGATGGTACAGCAACGGTAATTACATCACCACTCGGTGTTTCAAACATTCGATAATCAGAGCTTAGAGATGGTCTTTCCACTAATTTTTCATCTTTCAACATTTCAGTTCGAGCTAATTTTTTAAATGAATTTTCATCATCCAAATCGTAATGTGTTAAATCGATATCCATATCTGAATGTTCTTTTTTAGGGTCATATTCAAACACATCATCAGTAACTAAAGGTACAAATTTGTTTTGTGTTGATGTTGATTTGTATTTAGGAAATTCAGTTTCTGTATATGCATTTCGTTTAGAAAAGAATTTTGTTTGAGTACCTGTATCAAATGTAAGATTATTAGCCTTGTCTGGTAATCTTTTTGTTTGTCTTTTGTTAATTCCATATTTGAGGAGGTTTTAACGGTATAAGTACCATTTTTGCAATGGTTTTAATTTTTTATCATATAAAACTTTTTTCATTTTTTGATCTAATATATCCAAATATTTATCATCTTGAAATAATTTGCTAAATTTTGAAAATATTTCTGGTGACATAACAATCATTCGCTGCATTATGTCGTACTGAGCAATTTTCTTATTACACCAGATAATATAGTTCCTATTAAAGTTGATAAAAATCCACCATGTTGAACTAAAATTTTCCGTTTGGCTTTTATACTCTTCTTTGCACAGGCTAGGAATCTTAATTGTTTTTTATGTATTTTTAATTTTGCTTTTTGTGCTGGTGTTATTTTATTATTTCCATTTAATATATTGATTGCAATTTCAGCAATAGTTTTTATAATATCATCATCACAATATTTAAGAATATTTTCACGAAATTTCTTCTTGTTGCACTTTCCAAGTACATGTAATATATGTTGGTTTTTTTTCAATCGTTTCATATTTTTGACAACTGTTGTTCAAATCACCCGTATCACAGAAGCATATACAATATTCTTTTGAAAAAATATTAGTTCTAATACGAAATAAGTCGTTAATGTCTTGTGTTAAATCCAACACAATATAACCATGTGGTTTTGATGTTGACTCATTATATACTTTCAAGAAATCGTTTATATTTTCTGGATATAGTTGTCTAGCAAGAGGAAAAATCTGCGATTTGTCTCGAGGGTTTTTGAAAAGCACTAAATATCTACAATTTAATGAAATATCTCTTGAAAATTTCCCCTGATGAAAAACGTTTTGCGTTAGCAATACAATAGATAAATTACGATGGTGCGAACCTTTAGTAAATAGTTCGCATACTTGTTTATTTGCAGAATCTAACATTAAGTTATCTAAAACAATTAAAGTAGGTCTATTTTCATTCCCACTAAACTCTTTCGGAATACTGGTGTAAAAGTCTATATCAGGAAAATCTATATTGTTCGGAATAGCAGACATTTCTGGGTTACACCATTTTATTGTTTCAACTTTCGGGTAAATCAATTTGTTAATATTTTACCATTTAAATTTTCATTAGTAACCATACAAAATACTAGAGCTTTTGATATTTGCCCTATAAATATATTATCCAATGATATGTTGGAAGTGTTAGCTGGAATTGTAAGTGTTTTGATTTCACTTCTTGTATAAAAATATTTCGCGTTAGCCTTTTCCAATACAGTATTATGTGCTATCAATATGCTAGGATTAATTGTTAAATGTTTCATGTATAACGTAGCTTTGAGAATTTTTAAATAGCTTTCATCGGCATCGTTAAAGAAAATAAAAAAATCTTGTTTCTCTAATGCTAAAGCAATTCGAATGTTAACATTATTTAAAAGTAATTTAGAAGTATTGAAGAAATCTACATGTAATTTTCCCATTAATTCTACTATTGCAGAATTATTGTATGATTTTTGTCTTGATTTAGAACCAGAATTGTTAAAATCATTTACATTATGTTTATCCAATTCCCAACCAGATGCTTCCAGATGTGTTTGACTGGAATCTGTACCATAATTTAGTAAAGTAGTTAAGTATGCTTTATAATAGTAAAAGGAGTCTGAAGGAGTGATGGTTTTTCCATTTAGAGTTACATTAGATTGTTTAATTAAAGAGTGTAATAAATTATTTAGAACACTCGGCTGCGGAGCTGCCCTTGCTTCATTTCCGGTTCCTATTTTATCGTTTGCACTCCAAAGTGATCCATCTTTTTTTAATATTTGAACTTTAAATTTGATGTAGGTTGAGGATAAATCCCGATATGTATCTCCATTTCCAAGTGAAACAAATTCAATAGTTGACGGTGATGCCTCTAAAGAAGCTAAAGAATTGAATGATACCTCTTCTGAACGCAAGATACTTGTTTGTACGGGTAATGACGCAAAAAGGTCAAGTTCAGATTTCATACATTCCATTTTTTAATTGAATATATCAGAGGTTTTAATATGCTTTTTTCGTCGTTTTTTCGACTTCAAATGTGTCTTTTTAGAAATTGCTCGTCTTTTTATAGTTCTTCGTCTTTTTATAGCTCTTCGTTTTCCACCATACATCGAATGCAGTTGGTTAACCACTGATTTTCGTAAATTTTTTATACTGCCTTTGCTTTGATCAATTACAGCTTCTTTTATGTTTGCACCAGATGATATATCATTAAAAATATTTTTACCTGTGTTGACAGCCTCTTTTTTAATTAAGTCCCAACCTGATGTAAAAATGGGCTTTAAGTAACGAATTAAACTTCCGAATATATTTCCAAAACCACAACGTTTTTGTATAGCTGGATAAAATTGCAATAAAGGCCCAATATCGTTGATTCCTCCACCTACTTGAGAGGAATAATATCTCACGTAAGCTCTTTCCATGTTTGACAGGATATCATATTTAAGTAGTAGTATTTATATTGTTTCAATTGGGGAGCAAACAATGCTTTTTAAAATGTAATACAATTTTTGTTGGATAGTAACTGGAAACAAAATTTATTCCATCACCAAATTTTAATCGCTATCGTTTCAAAACAATTTTTTTCTATAGGTATGTAATGGATATTTTCAAATTCAATATTTGTAGGTATTCTACAATTTTCTATGTTGATAGCTCTCAATGCACGCACTTTGCTACTTCCAAAAACAGATGATTCAACTATATCTGAATAAATCATCACCATTCCATTCAATTCATCTTTATTATTAGCAACAGCTAATTTGAATAGTTCAGGTAATTTTATTTTGAAATTTTTTATATTTTTTTTTTGTTGAAATAATTCAGTTAATAATGTTTTGATATTATAACGGTGATTAACTTTTATATAGAAACTATCTTCATCAAATGTCTGCGATATTCGTATTAAATCGCGTCGGTTAGATTCTGACACTTTTTAAATGTTACATCATCATAATTTTTAGGAGTAGAGATATATGTCAAAACTTTATTAAAAAATTCTTTGAAAACTTGGTTGCGAGTAAATCCCGGATTAGGAGTTATATTTTTAATAAGCGTTGGTAAAAAATTAAATTTCCAATCATCCAAATGTAATTCCGAATCATTATATGAATAATATGTGTAACCTGTAGATTTGGCTACTTTGATTTTTTCAAGAGGTTTTTCAATGTTTCTTATGTAAACATTGTATTGCCCAATATTGATAAAAGCACATTGCTCTTTGTTAAATTCTTCTGTTTGTAAACAATGTTACATAGAATTCATCTTGACTATCCATCTTTGTTAAATTCTTCTAAAACATAAAATGTTGCGCTATTTATATGTTGTCCATTCCGGTGTTGATGAAGTTCTTTGTTTTGGACTTCTTAGTAATGGTTTTAGTTTTCGTTTTTTTGTTTCAGGAAACTGTGAGAGTATAGTTGAGGATATTGTACTGCCGGCCGATCTTAGTGTCTTCTTTTTTTCAGGAGATGGTACAGCAATGGTAATTACATCACCACTCGGTGTTTCAAACATTCGATAATCAGAGCTTAGAGATGGTCTTTCCACTAATTTTTCATCTTTCAACATTTCAGTTCCAGCTAATTTTTTTAATGAATTTTCATCATCCAAATCGTAATGTGTTAAATCGATATCCATATCTGAATGTTCTTTTTTAGGGTCATATTCAAACACATCATCAGTAACTAAAGGTACAAAATTGGTCTGTGTTGATGTTGATTTGTATTTAGGAAATTCAGTTTCTGTATATGCATATCGTTTAGAAAAGAATTTTGTTTGAGTACCTGTATCTAATGTAAGATTATTAGCCTTGTCTGGTAATCTTTTTGTTTGTCTTTTGTTAATTCCATATTTGAGGAGGTTTTAACGGTATAAGTACCATTTTTGCAATGGTTTTAATTTTTTATCATATAAAACTTTTTTCATTTTTTGATCTAATATATCCAAATATTTATCATCTTGAAATAATTTGCTAAATTTTGAAAATATTTCTGGTGACATAACAATCATTCGCTGCATTATGTCTTACTGAGCAATTTTCTTATTACACCAGATAATATAGTTCCTATTAAAGTTAGTAAAAATCCATCATGTTGAACTAAAATTTTTCGTTTGGCTTTTATACTCTTCTTTGCACAGGCTAGGAATCTTAATTGTTTTTTATGTTTTTTTAATTTTGCTTTTTGTGCTGGTGTTATTTTATTATTTCCATTTAATATATTGATTGCAATTTCAGCAATAGTTTTTATAATATCATCATCACAATATTTAAGAATATTTTCACGAAATTTCTTCTTGTTGCACTTTCCTAGTACATGTAATATATGTTGGTTTTTTTTCAATCGTTTCATATTTTTGACAACTATTGTTCAAATTACCCGTATCACAGAAGCATATACAATATTCTTTTGAAAAAATATTAGTTCTAATACGAAATAAGTCGTTAATGTCTTGTGTTAAATCCAACACAATATAACCATGTGGTTTTGATGTTGACTCATTATATACTTTCAAGAAATCGTTTATATTTTCTGGATATAGTTGTCTAGCAAGAGGAAAAATCTGCGATTTGTCTCGAGGGTTTTTGAAAAGCACTAAATATTTACAATTTAATGAAATATCTCTTGAAAATTTCCCCTGATGAAAAACGTTTTGCGTTAGCAATACAATAGATAAATTACGATGGTGCGAACCTTTAGTAAATAGTTCGCATACTTGTTTATTTGCAGAATCTAACATTAAGTTATCTAAAACAATTAAAGTAGGTCTATTTTCATTCCCACTAAACTCTTTCGGAATACTGGTGTAAAAGTCTATATCAGGAAAATCTATATTGTTCGGAATAGCAGACATTTCTGGGTTACACCATTTTATTGTTTCAACTTTCGGGTAAATCAATCTGTTAATATTTTACCATTGAAATTTTCATTAGTAACCATACAAAATACTAGAGCTTTTGATATTTGCCCTATAAATATATTATCCAATGATATGTTGGAAGTGTTAGCTGGAATTGTAAGTGTTTTGATTTCACTTCTTGTATAAAAATATTTCGCGTTAGCCTTTCCAATACAGTATTATGTGCTATCAATATGCTAGGATTAATTGTTAAATGTTTCATGTATAACGTAGCTTTGAGAATTTTTAAATAGCTTTCATCGGCATCGTTAAAGAAAATAAAAAAATCTTGTTTCTCTAATGCTAAAGCAATTCGAATGTCAACATTATTTAAAAGTAATTTAGAAGTATTGAAGAAATCTACATGTAATTTTCCCATTAATTCTACTATTGCAGAATTATTGTATGATTTTTGTCTTGATTTAGAACCAGAATTGTTAAAATCATTTACATTATGTTTATCCAATTCCCAACCAGATGCTTCCAGATGTGTTTGACTGGAATCTGTACCATAATTTAGTAAAGTAGTTAAGTATGCTTTATAATAGTAAAAGGAGTCTGAAGGAGTGATGGTTTTTCCATTAAGAGTTACATTACATTGTTTAATTAAAGAGTGTAATAAATTATTTAGAACACTCGGCTGCGGAGCTGCCCTTGCTTCATTTCCGGTTCCTATTTTATCGTTTGCACTCCAAAGTGATCCATCTTTTTTTAATATTTGAACTTTAAATTTGATGTAGGTTGAGGATAAATCCCGATATGTATCTCCATTTCCAAGTGAAACAAATTCAATAGTTGACGGTGATGCCTCTAAAGAAGCTAAAGAATTGAATGATACCTCTTCTGAACGCAAGATACTTGTTTGTACGGGTAATGACGCAAAAAGGTCAAGTTCAGATTTCATACATTCCATTTTTTAATTGAATATATCAGAGGTTTTAATATGCTTTTTTCGTCGTTTTTTCGACTTCAAATGTGTCTTTTTAGAAATTGCTCGTCTTTTTATAGTTCTTCGTCTTTTTATAGCTCTTCGTTTTCCACCATACATCGAATGCAGTTGGTTAACCACTGATTTTCGTAAATTTTTTATACTGCCTTTGCTTTGATCAATTACAGCTTCTTTTATGTTTGCACCAGATGATATATCATTAAAAATATTTTTACCTGTGTTGACAGCCTCTTTTTTAATTAAGTCCCAACCTGATGTAAAAACGGGCTTTAAGTAACGAATTAAACTTCCGAATATATTTCCAAAACCACAACCTTTTTGTATAGCTGGATAAAATTGCAATAAAGGCCCAATATCGTTGATTCCTCCACCTACTTGAGAGGAATAATATCTCACGTAAGCTCTTTCTATGTTTGACAGGAAATCATATTTAAGTAGTAGTATTTATATTGTTTCAATTGGGGAGCAAACAATGCTTTTTAAAATGTAATACAATTTTTGTTGGATAGTAACTGGAAACAAAATTTATTCCATCACCAAATTTTAATCGCTATCGTTTCAAAACAATTTTTTTCTATAGGTATGTAATGGATATTTTCAAATTCAATATTTGTAGGTATTCTACAATTTTCTATGTTGATAGCTCTCAATGCACGCACTTTGCTACTTCCAAAAACAGATGATTCAACTATATCTGAATAAATCATCACCATTCCATTCAATTCATCTTTATTATTAGCAATAGCTAATTTGAATAGTTCAGGTAATTTTATTTTGAAATTTTTTATATTTTTTTTTTGTTGAAATAATTCAGTTAATAATGTTTTGATATTATAACTGTGATTAACTTTTATATAGAAACTATCTTCATCAAATGTCTGCGATATTCGTATTAAATCGCGTCGGTTAGATTCTGACACTTTTTAAATGTTACATCATCATAATTTTTAGGAGTAGAGATATATGTCAAAACTTTATTAAAAAATTCTTTGAAAACTTGGTTGCGAGTAAATCCCGGATTAGGAGTTATATTTTTAATAAGCGTTGGTAAAAAATTAAATTTCCAATCATCCAAATGTAATTCCGCATCATTATATGAATAATATATGTAACCTGTAGATTTGGCTACTTTGATTTTTTCAAGAGGTTTTTCAATGTTTCTTATGTAAACATTATATTGCCCAATATTGATAAAAGCACATTGCTCTTTGTTAAATTCTTCTGTTTGTAGGAAATCGTTCAGATATATTTCTGAAAGACCAACTTACCAATTTCCATTTCTTAAATCAAAGTGAATAGGTAATTTATTTTCGAATGAAGCTAAAGTGTTGTCTGGAAATAGTTTTAGATTATCATTGCTAAACAATATTACATAGAATTCATCTTGACTATCCATCTTTGTTAAATTCTTCTAAAACATAAAATGTTGCACTATTTATATGTTGTCCATTCCGGTGTTGATGAAGTTCTTAGTTTTGGACTTCTTAGTAATGGTTTTAGTTTTCGTTTTTTTGTTTCAGGAAACTGTGAGAGTATAGTTGAGGATATTGTACTGCCGGCCGATCTTAGTGTCTTCTTTTTTTCAGGAGATGGTACAGCAATGGTAATTACATCACCACTCGGTGTTTCAAACATTTGATAATCAGAGCTTAGAGATGGTCTTTCCACTAATTTTTCATCTTTGAACATTTCAGCTCGAGCTAATTTTTTTAATGAATTTTCATCATCCAAATCGTAATGTGTTAAATCGATATCCATATCTGAATGTTCTTTTTTAGGGTCATATTCAAACACATCATCAGTAACTAAAGGTACAAAATTGGTTTGTGTTGATGTTGATTTGTATTTAGGAAATTCAGTTTCTGTATATGCATTTCGTTTAGAAAAGAATTTTGTTTGAGTACCTATATCTAATGTAAGATTATTAGCCTTGTCTGGTAATCTTTTTGTTTGTCTTTTGTTAATTCCATATTTGAGGAGGTTTTAACGGTATAAGTACCATTTTTGCAATGGTTTTAATTTTTTATCATATAAAACTTTTTTCATTTTTTGATCTAATATATCCAAATATTTATCATCTTGAAATAATTTGCTAAATTTTGAAAATATTTCTGGTGACATAACAATCATTCGCTGCATTATGTCTTACTGAGCAATTTTCTTATTACACCAGATAATATAGTTCCTATTAAAGTTGGTAAAAATCCACCATGTTGAACTAAAATTTTTCGTTTGGCTTTTATACTCTTCTTTGCACAGGCTAGGAATCTTAATTGTTTTTTATGTTTTTTTAATTTTGCTTTTTGTGCTGGTGTTATTTTATTATTTCCATTTAATATATTGATTGCAATTTCAGCAATAGTTTTTATAATATCATCATCACAATATTTAAGAATATTTTCACGAAATTTCTTCTTGTTGCACTTTCCTAGTACATGTAATATATGTTGGTTTCTTTTCAATCGTTTCATATTTTTGACAACTGTTGTTCAAATCACCCGTATCACAGAAGCATATACAATATTCTTTTGAAAAAATATTAGTTCTAATACGAAATAAGTCGTTAATGTCTTGTGTTAAATCCAACACAATATAACCATGTGGTTTTGATGTTGACTCATTATATACTTTCAAGAAATCGTTTATATTTTCTGGATATAGTTGTCTAGCAAGAGGAAAAATCTGCGATTTGTCTCGAGGGTTTTTGAAAAGCACTAAATATTTACAATTTAATGAAATATCTCTTGAAAATTTCCCCTGATGAAAAACGTTTTGCGTTAACAATACAATAGATAAATTACGATGGTGCGAACCTTTAGTAAATAGATCGCATACTTGTTTATTTGCAGAATCTAACATTAAGTTATCTAAAACAATTAAAGTAGGTCTATTTTCATTCCCACTAAACTCTTTCGGAATACTGGTGTAAAAGTCTATATCAGGAAAATCTATATTGTTCGGAATAGCAGACATTTCTGGGTTACACCATTTTATTGTTTCAATTTTCGGGTAAATCAATCTGTTAATATTTTCAATTAAATTACATACAAATGTTGTTTTTCCACATCCAGATGGTCCTGCTATCATCATTGTAAATGGATGAATAAAATTAATCATTTTTGATCTGTGTCTGATGAGAAACTGAATATAAAATACAAATTGAAAGTTAATATAAAAGCAGCGAACATATTCTTGGTAGATTCATTTTGAATTATGGAAGTAGAGGAGTTCTTAAATATATATTCCTCCGTCTTATTAAATTCTCATAAGAAACTAATATTACATCTACTTAAATACATTAAAAATTGTTCTGGAGTAAGTAAGTACACTTTAATTTATGGTACTCAATTTGCCCTTTGTCCATGGGCATATGATAATTCTTCTTCTGGACCAGACACATGTGAATGCCATACAATAGAAAATTATAGAATCACTTTAAAGAATTTAATTAAATGGTATGAGTATAATGTCAAGGTTACAAGTTGTGTCAGAAATTCATATAGGTGCTAGAAGAAAATTTACACGAAGAAAATTTATTCAAAAGGGTTTAAATGATACTTGGCAAATTGATTTGGTTGAAATGATTCCATATGAAAAATTCAATAAGGGATATAAATATTTATTAACAGTTATTGATACATTTTCCAAATTTGCGTATGCTGAACCGGTTAAAAACAAAAGCGCTGATAATGTTTTAACCGCAATGAAAAATATTTTTAAGCGTGCTAGTAAAAAACCAAAAAATTTACAATCTGATCAAGGTACGGAATTTTTCAACAAAAAATTTCAAAATTTAATGAGGAAAAATAAAATTAACCATTATCATACATATTCAGAACTAAAAGCATCAATTGTAGAACGTTTTAATCGTACCCTAAAAAACACGATGTGGAAACAATTTAGTTTACAAGGCACATATAAATGGTTAACTATTCTACCATCGCTAATAGAAAAATATAACTCAACATATCATCATACAATTAAACTTCCACCTAAAAAGGTTACAAAGAAAAATGAGAAATTGCTATTAAAAACTGTCTACAATAAATTAAAAGTATTCCGAAAAGCAAGATACAAAGTTGGAGATTTTGTTCGTATAAGTAAATTTAAAGGTATATTTCCAAAAGGTTATCAACCTAATTGGTCAACAGAAATTTATACAATAGCGAAAATGAAAAGAACTGATCCAATAACATACAATTTACTTGATTACACACAAAAACCAATAAAAGGCAGTTTTTATGAACCTGAACTTACATCTGTTAAACTTCCTAATGTTTACCTTGTAGAAAAACTAATAAGAAAAAAGGAAATGAAGTTTTGGTTAGGTGGCTTGGCTTTGATAAAAAACATGATTCATGGATAAATAAACAAGATATTATTTAATGAAAAAATAATTTATAAACTTTTAGTAAGAAATGCAATGCTGTTATTTAATATTAAAAAACAACTTTTTAAACCTAGGTTTTATTAATTTATTTACTTTTAACTTGAACTTGAACATTATCACGTTTTTAATTTGTATTTCATGACCACGGCTTATATTATTAACAATATAATTTTTACTGTTTTATTTAAACCGCTTTTATTAAATGTACTTATACAAAATAATTTTTAAATGGAATGTTTTGTTATAATATTTTATTTAATTACAACTGTTCAACTTAAGACTTAAATGTATTCACATAAAGTTTTAAAACTTTTTTTAATTTTGTATTTAAAGCAAACTTTAAAAACTTTTCATATTTTTACCAATATTCAGCACTATAGCTTAAGCTTTTAAATTTTAAATTAAAACTGATATACTAACCACTAAGTTTAATTTAAAATATTCAATAACTTTTAATTAAATTTTAAATTATTTTAAGTTTAAAAAATCAGCAAGAATCAACCCTATTTACTCATAACGTTTTTTTGCATACTTTCCGCGAGTGTAGACAAATAAACTTTTTTGTATAAGGTTAGAAGGACTCAAATTGTTATAATAGAATGTAAATTTGACTTTTGGTAAATATGGTGAAACTTTAATAACAATAATTTTGTATTTAAACCAAACTTTAAAAACTTTTCATATCTTCACCCTACTAATTTTTTGAATAAGTTTAGGAGAACGCAAATTGTTATAATAGAATGTAAATTTGATATTTGGTAAATATGTTTAAACTTTAATAATAATTTTGTATTTAAACCAAACTTTGAAATTTTTTAACCTAAACTTTAAAAACTTTTCATATTTTTATCCTAATTTAAAATATTCAGCACTACAGCTTAAGCTTTTTAAATTACAAATTAAAACATAACTGATGTAGTAACCATAAAGTTAAATTTAGAATTATTAATAAACTGTAATAATAATAAACTTTAAAAACTTTTAAACCAAACTTTGAAAACTTTTCATATCTTCATCCTACTAATTTTTTTGCATAAGGTTAGGAGAACTCAAATTGTTATAATATAATGTAAATTTGATTTTTGGTAAATATGTTTAAACTTTAATAATAATTTTGTACTTAAGTCAAACTTTGAAATTTTTAAACCAAATTTTAAAAACTTTTCATATTTTTATCCTAATTTAAAATATTCAGCACTTTAGCTTTTTAAATTTAAAATATCAAAGACACAATCCTTTTTACTCATTTTGCATACTTTTTGGACGAGTGTATGCAAATAATTTTTTTTGCATACTTTTAAGAGGACTAAAAGCTTTAAAAAAGCTCCTCCTGCACCAGAACCGGCATATCCATACTACTTGTGTCCAGTTTAAGAAATTCTAACTTATACGACATTAATATTAAGTTTCTTAGTGGCGATTGTCCTTCGTCTATGGGTGATAATGGATTAAACTTTTGCTTCAACGCCCCAGTTTTGCATAATTCCTGCTCAAAACATTGCTTTTAATATGAGTCGGTATTCAATTATAAATATTGAGGTGTAACTATAGATAAGAACTTAAACTGGAAATCTCATATTGACAAGTTATACAAATATTTACTTTTATAAAAAGAAAATTCTATTCGCTACGGCAATATTGCTCCAGAAAACTTTTGTTCAAAATTTATTATGCCTTAGTACATTCAAAAATAAAATATGGTATAACTAGTTGGAGTGGAACCTATTTAAGTACTATAAGTCCTATTCTTAAGGCTCAAAATTGTATTCCTAGAATAATTAAAGAAAAAAGTAGGTTATGTAGCAGTTTTCCTCTCTTCCAAGAATCAAGTATACTACCTCTAAGACATCAATATGCTCACAGTTCTTTGCTTCAGTTTTTTAAAGATAATAGATAATCTTCTACAGATACAGATAATCTTTTTGGCTACAGATAATCTTCTACTACTCGCAACTCATTTGACGAGGTTGTCGCAAAACTCATTTTAAAACATTTTACTTAAATTTAGTGCCAAAATACTTTAATAATCTCTCGTACCATATAAAAATAATAAATAAATAGAGAAAATTTTCGAAAGTCTCTAAAATATGGCTTTTAAGTACAAACTACAACGAAATGAATCAGCTGAAACTTTATCTTTTTTGTTAAGTTTATCTTTAATTTAGCCTTCTATTCTACTGCAATTGACATTATGTTAAAAGAAATAATTTCAAAATCTACAATAGCGTGTACTGGTATACTTTTATACTTGACACCCGTTATTTTAATCCAGTAAAATTTGAGTGTACTTTTCAAAAACCAATTATGTATGAATTATTTTAATCATGTGAATATTTAGAATTAAGTTAAATTAATTAATTATAAAAATTCTAAGCAAAATATAATTTTAAATAATAACCGTTATTAAATATAATTTTAAAAATATAAATTTAAATAATATAATTTTAAATATATAACTTTTTAAGAATGTTTTAGCTATACCCCACTAATGGTTAAATCCAGCGTAATTTTATTTATTAGTCATAATAAGATTAAAATTATTATAATATACTCTAATTTTAAAAATGTAATAAATAAAATAATTATTTAAAAAAAAAAATTTTAAACTTGAAGAAGAACAACTTTTAACCGTTAAAGAATTAAAATAAATCCTTGCACAAAAGCCGGTGCTCACAATTTTCGAATACGCAATTGAGACCGAATACTGACGCGCATACTGACGCGTCCAAGGAAAGTTATGGCGCAATTTTGACGGCAAAAAGTAAGAATGATAACAAAGTTCACCCTGCGCATTTCTTGAGTAAGAAGACGACAGATGTAGAAAAGCGATACTACAATAATGAGCTAGAATCATTGGTAGTGATTGAGGCAGTAAAAAGATTCAGAATATATTTACTCGGACAAACGTTTAAATTTGTGACAAATTGTAAGGCGTTCGAATGTACTTTAAAATAAATAGACTTGGCCATAGAGCTGCCAGATGGGCGTTATTTTTAAAAGAATTTGGCTACACTGTTGAACATAGAGCAGGAAACCAGATGAAGCACGTCGATGCTATTAGTCGAAATCAGATCAGCATGTGTGTACATAAGAACACTAGCGACTCTTTCAACAGACTGAGTAAAATTCAACAAAAGGACGATAGACTGAATGCTATAATTGAGATACTAAAAA
This sequence comes from Poecilobothrus nobilitatus, assembly GCA_947095535.1. Lineage (NCBI taxonomy): Eukaryota > Metazoa > Arthropoda > Insecta > Diptera > Dolichopodidae > Poecilobothrus > Poecilobothrus nobilitatus. Next base: position 123,612,650 of record OX352772.1, on the reverse strand, counting down.
ATTAGACATATAAAGACTACGTTATTTATAATAATATCCTTTCCAAAACTGTTAATAACAAACTATTATTTGTAGTAAGCTCACGAAAAGAGATACTTCCATGCCAAAAAAATGAACGAAATCGTAGAGAAACTGTATTCATCCATAATATGCAGAAAGAAATATAAAATTATGTTCAAGGTTGCGTGAAGGCATCTTGGCAGAGAGGAAAAAGGGTAATTCTGAAGGTTATCTTAAACCAATTCCCAAGAGGGACCAACCGTTGCACTCTTTTCATATCGACCATTTTGACCCAATGCAAAATACTAAACAGAACTACAAGTACATCTTTTCCATCATTGACAGTTTCACAAAATTTAGCTGGCTATTCCCCACAAAAACCGTAAATGCGGAAGAAGTCATTCAGAAAATAGAAATTGTTGCTGAAAAATTTGGATTCCATAAGAAATTGGTAGCTGATCACGGAGCCGCGTTTACATCTAATATATTTCAAGAATATTGTAAGGAACATGAAATTCAACTAATTTTCACGACGGTAGGAGTATCAAGGATAAATAGCCAGCTAGAATGTCTTGATTCCACAACAATAGCAGCACTAACAAAATTGCCATTAAACAACACAGAAAAATGGTACAGCTTTGTAAAAACCTGCAGCAAACATTGAACTCGACTTTCCAAAGAGCAATACCGACAACACCTTTTCACCTACTAGTCAGAATAGAAATGCGAACTAAGCAAGGCACCGCAATGATGGAAATAATCGAAGAAGTGTGGAAAAAAAAAAACAATTCGATAGTCAGAGAGAAGAAATAAGAGAACAAGTAGGAAAAGACATAATTAAAATTCGAGTCGAAAATAAAAAATACTACAACAAAAAACGGAAACTGGCCAGAAAATACAACATTGATGATTTAGTTGCGATCGAACGAGTGCAGTTCGAAACTGATTTGAAAATCCGGCCCAAGTTTTTAGGTCCATACAAAGTCACAGCACTAAAAGGGTTTGATGGCTAAAACGTAGAAAAAGTGGCAAATAACAAACTACCTGCAGCGCCGATAAAATGAAATATTAGCCAGAATACGATGGAGAAAGCATAGGCTATAGTGAAGAACGTGACGAAGATAATGAATCAAGAACAAGTTAGAATATCATTAAAAGTTCGATGATGCGTCAGGAGAGGCTGATTATGGGAAAATCATATAAGTCTGGTAATGACTATTATTGATACCAAGTTTCAATTAATTACTACTCTCAGCCTGGCAACACTTAAAGGAAGCATCCATAAAATTTACTTCTTCTGAATATAGCGGTGGACGTGGATAGAAGTAATAATTAAAAGCATATTAATCATAATTAAATTCTTATATTATTGCATTAACTTTCTTAATTATTAAATCATATTAAATTTTTACATTAATACATATATTCTCATCATATTATTATTTTTACCTAAACAAGACATTATTAAATGTACTTTATTTTTGGATTACATAAATATTTATTGAATTTACATTACTTGAATTACTACTTGATTTCGTTAAAATTATTAGCAATCCCACTTCTGATACCACAAATTTGAGGGCTCAACCGGGTTAGCTAGAAAACTATCGAGTGAAGCACTAAAAGGAAAGCACATGGATATAATATTATGGACATGTTTATGGTAATGCAGTAATTACGAATGAACTTGCAAACTGAAATTTGCTACTTTAAATGTGGACGTGGATTTTGTACGCAGATGAATTATCGAAATAAATAAAATAAATATCGTGAGAACGTAAGTAAAACACTAATTTTTCAATAAGAAGAGATTTTATAAATTTTCAAGAAATTAATGAAAGCATTAATTATGCATTAGTGAAAGCTTTAGTGATTAGTGCAAATCTAATCACACGATGTTTTAAGAAGAATAATATTTGTTATAAAAAGTAAATTACTGTAAAAAAAAAACAAAATTTCATGTACCGCAAAGTATAGTCAAAGTAGACATGTTCATTTGAATTAATTTTATAATTCATTTCATGCTAATGTCTATAAATAAAAAAAAATAATAATAAGCTTAAAAAAATTAACCGGCTCCAAGAGGTACATTGAATTTTTGTAATTTGTGTTTATCAACAGCCAAGGATAAAATATTATAGACATATTTATTAAAAAATACACATGGGTAATATCGAAGATTAATAGATTTATTCTATATCAAAAATATATACAAGTTTCATAGCATGTTATTTACTAGTTATCTGTAATGTAATTACTTAAATCTATACAACTGTGATATTTTAACTTAGGCTAGTGACTATTATATTTGATGTTAATATGTTCTTCGTAAGGAAAATGGAAAACCTTACCCGTATTAATTTCTATAACTTTTTTTCTTCCTAAGAGAGATGGGAATCTTTCAAAGACACCAAGAATTTCCCCCTTGGTAGTGTCAGATTCTTACTGACTAAACCCACCTCCCACTTTAGCCAATATTATGGAATGAAACCCTTACCTGCGAACGTATTATGTTGGCTAGGGAGTAGGAATATGAAAGGATAGGAAATGGATGCGGAAACATTGAATTGGGAGTGGGACTGTAAGGAAACAATGAATCCGCCTATTATTATTACTATTTTGCTAACAGTGACTATAGCCGTTACAACAGTTACAACATGGAGTAGTATATAACACCTTACTACATGAGGTAATTATTGAAGGCAACCACACTGTCACTGTAGCGGCTGTTATTATTGGTATTAATATTATTATTATTATTATTAATATTATTATTATTAATATTATTATTATCATTATTATTATTATTATTATTACTATTATTATTATTAATATTATTATTGTTATTATTATTATTAATTATAGGATACATATTATACGATACGATACGATTATTACGATTATTATACGATATACATTATTACGATATAAAAGTCCAACACATTTTTTATTTATATGACCTGACCAGGGTTTGAACCCAAGACCCTTCGATTGAAAGGTTGGTGACTTAACCACTGCGCCATGAGTCAGATAACTTATTCTTACAACTAACTCTTAACCTAACTACTTAAAACTAAAAACCTATAACTATTGTAGTTTGAGAATATTTTTTCTTTTTATTTTTTTTTATTATTACAATGTTTTATCACCGAGTTGTTTTATTAAGAAATTTTCGGAAAGAGTACATCTATATAGTACTTTTTCCGTTATACTATTTATATTATCATTTATTAATGGAATAATGGCTTGATCATGAGGTATACTTTGCAAGTATATATCTTATTTGAATTAATAAATATTAATTACATGAATTTCTATTTCGTATATAAAACATATTTTATTAAAATTAAAAGTATATTAAATCACGCTTTAAACACTAATTAACAAAATAATGATTAATTAATAAAATAAAAGAATTTTAGAATGAATTGGACGAACAATTTTATTTCCATTAAATTTTAGACTAAAAATTATTAAAAAAAAATTTTCTTTTATTATTTCTAATTACTAACATTGAAAATCAAAATTAATATTAAATTTACAAGCACTGTATATGAATTGAATTCTAAACAACAAATGGCAATATTTATATATACAGATGAAATAAATATTTGCTTCATCTGTCATGAAAAGTATATAATAAACATTTTATTTAAAATAAATGGGAACAAAAACAAGTAAAAATAACAGTAAGTCGAAGCAACCGACTTATTTATACCCTACACCTAAAACATTCAAATTAAATTAAAAATCCATAAGTTATTTTAGTTAGGTATTTAATACAAGCTAAAAAAAATAAATGCTGTTACAACCTTTGTACAAAATTTCAGGTTTCTATCTTTATTAAATTCGAAAATATGATTGTTAGGTCTTGGGAAATGTGTGAAGGCACGCGGACCACCACCCCAATTCAAATTTTAGAGACATCAAAAGGGTAGAACATTCTTATATCAAATTTCAAGTTTATATATTTATTAATTTCGAAGATATGCTTGTTTGGTCTTAGGAGTTGTGTGGCAGATACCCAAACAACCATTCTAATTCATCTTAAATTTTGGACAAATCAGGGATTTAGGAAACAACACCCATGTACCAAATTTGAAGTTTCTGTCTTTATTAATTTCGAAGATATGCTTGTTAGGTTTTGAGAGTTGTATGGGAGGTACCCGAACGACCACTCCAATTCATCTCAAATTTTAAACAAATCAGGGATTTGGGAAACAGCACCCTCGTATCAAATTTGAAGTTCCTATCTTTATTAATTTCGAAGATATGCATGTTCGGTTTTGGGAGTTGTATGGGAGGTACCCGAACAGCTCCACCAATTCATCTCAAATTTTGGACAAATCAAGGATTCAGGAAACAACATCCTAGTACCAAATTTGAAGTTTCTGTCTTTTATAATTTCGAAGATATGCTTGTTCGGTTTTGGGAGTTGTATGGGAGGTACCCGAACGACCACTCCAATTCCTCTCAAATTTTAGACAAATCAGGGATTTAGGAAACAGCACCCTTCTATCAAATTTGAAGTTCCTATCTTTATTAATTTCGAAAATATGCGTATTAGGTTTTGGAAGTTGTATGGGAGGTACTCGAACGCATGGTCCGTTTTCGCCCATTTACAATCCCCGCCTTACCTTAGTCATTGTTAATCTATAGTATAAATTTCATCAAGATAGCATCATTATTTTTTGAGTTATCGTGCGTACGGACGGACGGATGGACGGACATCGTTAAATCGACTCCGGCGGTGATCCTGATTCAGAATATATATACATTTCTATACCTAACTCGCTTCCTTTTGGTGGTTACAAACACCATACCAAAGTTAATATACCCTATACTTAATGTGTAGGGTATAATAAAACATCTGGTCATATATGAATAATCTGTATCAAAACTAATTAATAAAAAAAAATAAATATTATTATTTTTTAAATTATATAATAACTAATACAATTAATTACTCTAATATTTTTATAGCACAAGCAACTAAGGCCTTCGGCTATAAAAAATATATATATATTATCTAACTATCTGAAATTTTTATACATTTTATAAAATACATTTTTTTTAACATAAAGTTTTTTCGATCACAAAACTTTATTTTCTTTTGGTCAATAAACTTATTCTAAAAATTATAAAATAAGATTAAATCAAATAGTGATGCCAAAAATATACCAACACATTTCAAAAGAAATTTAGATCGCTAATAACATATATTTAACAATTTTAAATATATAAAATCTTAATTATCATATAAAAGTATTAATTATTATATAAAAATAATCATAATAAAATAAAATAAAAATAGAACTTATATCGATTTAATTAAGTTAAAAATAAGGATATACAGTTAGTAAATATGTGGGTGTCCAAATTAAAGTTAACAGCAAATATAAGCAAAACAAAATATATGATAATAAAAAATACAACAAATACATCACTAAATACAATGTTTAAAAATATGAATATTAAAGAAACCAATGTGTATAAGTACCGTGGAGTGACCATGAACTTTAAATTAAAATGGAATCAACAATGTAACGAGATAGCATCAAAGGGTAGAAGAATTGCTGGTATGCTAAAACTTATACAGAATAGAGTTCCTCTATAAACTAAAAGATCGATATATTATTGTCTTTTCCATTCAACTATCACCTATGAAATCGTAATATGAGGAAATACATTCTCAAAAATTTTTAATATGATACAACGTATTCAAAATAATGCTATCAAAAACCTATATGAATTTGAAAGACGAATATGCAAAATAAGTTAATAAATACAAATACTTTGTTAATACACAGCATCGAAATACATAGCCATAATACTCGTACAGCAAGCCTAATACGTAACACGAATCGCAAAAATAAATTCAATGGCTTAGACGGAATCTATTATACATCAAATAAAACATTTAACAACTTGCCAAACGAATTAAAAACATGTGATATGCCATCCATAAAGTCAAAAATAAAAACATTCTACTTAGAATTAATAAAATAACAAACAAGACTTCTGGAAAAAAATAAATAAATAAATAAAAAAAAAGAAAAGGTAATTAAATAAAACAAATGATGCACCTGCTAATTTTTAATAATGACTTCTTATATATAATTAAATATATTAGCTATAATGTAATTTTAATTTTGCTATGATTTTTTTTGAATTTTTAATTTTTTTTCTCTCTCTTGCATTTACATTAGGTATTTGTTTTTGCTAATAACATTACTATTATGACTAGTTTGTAAGAATGTAGTGTACATACTCTATACGAGCTCTTAAGCTCTTTTAGAGATATAAATAAATAAATGAAATGGAGAGTGTTTGAAAATATAGAAGTTCATGTTGTCTAGAACTGTTTTATGAAGCCTGATCTAATAATTAGAATGAACTTACTACAGCCAGCTATAGTTCAAATTGAAGAAGGCAAGATTACCATAATTAAGAAGAAACACTCTAATAATCAGGCCATAAAATCTGAATCAAAGGGAGATGCAAAATATTTCCTGTCTGACATTACCATTAATGATAGGGAAGACACTAAACTCCAATATCCCGATGTTTCGCACCTGATAGATAAGGCAATTAGAAAAGATTTATAAAATTTATAATTTGTTTTGTTGGGAATTTGTAAGTAAACTATTTTACAAATTTTTTAGAAGGTTCTTTAATTCCAACTAAACAAATATCTTTTACAAATAAAGTATTTTTATCGTCACAACAAAACTTTACGTCCACAAGTGCACAGGACGATGACATCTTGTTGAATATTCAAATACATGTTTCAATATTCTATTTATAGATTTGTGAATATATTTCGAATTTTATCAATTTGTATGCTTGCATCAAATTCTTCATAAACAATAGCAGTTAGTGTAGATGTAAGTGGTTTTGATAGCCTTGCCTCAATTCTAACTGTACCCTGGTTTAGTAAACCTTGACATACTTAATTTCCAGGTGCACCTGGAGTTAAATCAAAAGCAAGTATAAAAAATCCATTACTAAACATAGACTTTGTTATCTGATGACCTTTGTCATTGTGGTAAATTCCAGTTCCTGAAAAAAGTGTACTGTATGCTCTTCTGCAGGAATTATTTTCATCTGCAAAACTGGTTTCAATTGCTGAATTAGGTATTTGAACACCATTTACGTTTAACACAAATTGTGAAATATCAAAATGTTTAAAATTGTATGGGTTTTTTGATCTTTTTCCAGAGTAATCCACATTTTCTGTCATACAAAAAAATTATTGTGTTTGGCAACTGCCCAATAAAAACATTATCAAGTGATATTGACGAGCTGTTCATTGGAATTGTAAAACTTTTTTTACTTCAACGCTTTTATAATTATATTTTGCATTGGATTTCCCAAGAACAGCATTGTGTGCTAACAGTACACTTGGCTTCTATAACTTTCAATTGTGATTCATCAGAATCGTCTGCAAATAGATAAAAATCTGGTTTTTCAAGTGTTGAAACTATACGAATGTCAACATTATTTATAAGTAGAGTAGGTTGATTAAACATATCTACGTGTAGTTTACCCATAAGTTCCACTACATTGCTATTATGATACAATTTTTGGCGCTATTTTGAACCATTATTATCAGATTTAGCTATATTTGCTTTATCTAAAATCCATCCTGCACATTCTAAATGAGTTGCAGCAGCATCTGTACCATAATTTAATAAAGATTCAATATAAGCTCTATAGTAATAATTTCCAACAGATGGTGTTATATTTATGTCATTTAATTGAACATTACATTGTTTTATTAAAGAATGTGAAATGTTATTAACTACACTTGGTTGTATTATTATTCTTCCTTCAGCATTTTTATCATTATTCCATTGCGTTCAATCTTTCTTTAAGATCTGTACTTTTAATCTCAAATATGTACAAGACAAATCTCTATATGTATCGCCATGACCCAGTGAAACAAATTCAATAGTTGAAGGGTTGTCTAAAGAAGTACTAGGATTGTAGGAAACTTCTTCAGATCGTAAAATGCTAGACTGAATACGTTGGGTTTTAAAAATATCCAACTCAGATTTCATACACTCAATCATAATCAAAAATATCTTTATGTTTCTTTTTGTTATTACCTTTGCGTCGTTTTGACGTAAAATAGTTTAAATTTTTAATGAATGGTTAATGAATTTTTATAGCTTTTCGTTTTCTTTTACCAGAACCATACATTTCATTCATTTTTCGTACGGCACCACGTCGTACATTTTTAACAATCTCTTTACTACAATCTTGCATAACTTTTTTTACATTTGCACCAGATGCAATATCAGATAAAGCATTAATACCCGAGTTAATAACTTCTTTTTTCAAAATATCAGCGCCTGAAGTAAATAATGGCTTCAAATATCTAAAAAGTCCACCAAAAAAGCTTCCCAACCCACGGCCTCTTTGAAAAGGTACGGTTGAATCTAATAAAGGGCCGATATCATTAAGTCCTCTACCAGATTGAATAATATTTATATATTGCCGCCATTTTTTTTCTACCTGGAATTTTTATACGAGGTTTCTTTTGGTATATTCTAAATACATTCCGGTTAGTTAATATGGAACGTTACACGAAGGAACAACGTGTTTTTGTTATTACAACATTTTTTGAAAATGGTAAAAGTTTTCAAGATGTAATTAGGAAATTTCGAACAAAATTTGGTAGAGAAAATGCTCCAACAAATCGTGCCATCAAGCTGATGGTTGATAAATTTCTAGAAACTGGATCTGTTCTTGATAACAGAGGCAACATTTGTCAACGTAGTAGCCGTTCAACCGAGAATGTAGCAGCTGTGAGCAGAAGTGTTGAAGAAGATCCAAAAACTTCCATTCGTCATCGTTCGCAGCAATTAAACATCAAACCATTCACATTATTCAACATTTTGCATCGTGATCTCCATTTAAAGGCTTATAAGATCCAGCTGACGCAAGAATTAAAACCAACTGACCATGCATTACGTCGGCAATTCGTTTCTTGGGCAATCGAAAAACAAGAAGAAAATGAGAATTTTTTTAACAAAATAATCTTCACCGACGAAGCTCATTTCCAGCTCAATGGCTACGTCAATAAACAGAATTGCCGCATTTGGGGTGAAGAGAATCCAAGGGTTATCTTAGAGCAACCAGTACATCCACAAAAAGTCACGGTTTGGTGTGGTTTGTGGTCAGGAGAAATCATCGAACCATATTTTTTTGAAAACGCAAATGGAAATGCGATCACGGTCAATGGAAATCGCTACAGGGAGATGATCCGAAGCTTTTTGTGGCGGGAAATTGATGATTTGGACGTAGAGAATATGTGGTTTCAACAGGATAGTGCCACTTGCTACACAGCAAGAGAAACAATGGATCTTTTGAAGGAAAAGTTCGAAGATTGCATTATTTCTCGTAGAGGAGGAGTGATGTGGCCACCAAGATCGTGCGATTTGACACCGTTGGATTTTTTTTTGTGGGGTTTTGTGAAATCGAAAGTGTACAGCAATAATCTCACAACAATTCAAGAGCTTAAAAACAACATTATCGAGCAGATTTCAACCATTGAGAACAGTTTATTGAAGAACGTGATTCAGAATTTTGGTAAAAGATTGGAAGCCTGCCGAAGTAGTAGAGGGGGCCACTTGGCCGACATAATTTTTCATTATTAACCGAAACCTATTTGTAATAAATTAAAATAAAAATATATTTAATATTTCAAAAAAAAAGTCTTTTTTTATTAAAATTAAAATGATACCTCAATTTTGAACACCCTATAGTATACTCTCTGCATAATGAATAAAATAAAATAATATATAGTTTTGTAAAATCGCTTTTATTTATACTTTTTTAAAATGTAATACAATTTTTGTTGGAATTGAACTATTGGAAAAGTTTATTTTGTATCCATATTTATCACATAAAAGTAATGAAATGTTATTAAATGATTTCTCCACATTGCAATATTGAATATTACTTAATTCTTTTACAGTATCAGTGAAAGAATTTTGTATGTTCAGATCTTAAACATCTTACATCTTTATCACCTTTTTTTTGCAGTTCAATTATATCTGTGTATATAAAAAACATATCTGGTTTAATAATTGGAATTAATTGTACAATATCTATAAAAGTTTTAAAAGCTTCTATTACACGTGGTTTATATTTTTTAAATTCTGTAACTTTCGAAGATACTTGATTGAAACATGTTGTCAAACGTCCTTCGAGGGTGTAAGCGTAATTTGCTCTTATTTTTATATCTTTTACATTTTAGGTCTAGCAACACATATTGTAGTGTAACTTATATTTTTAGGCATCTCCTCAGCTTTTGCTGGTTGTATATAATTAACATCATCGTTTATAAAATTAAAAATTCCCCAAATCAACTGCCGTTCAACTTCTTTTCTTATAAACCTATATTAGTGTTGGTAGTAGAAAAACTTTCCAGTCACATATCATTTGTTTTACTATGTATGGAATATATGATGTTCCAACTCCTATCATATCTTTCTGCATACCTTTAATAAATATTTGTGTACTTTTTTCCATTCTTCACCATACACATTTGGAACGAAATCATTAAAATACATTTTTGAAATACCGACTTTCCACATTGAATCATATCTAAAAATATGGACAATAAAATGTACGTTTGTTGCGTTTTCTCGTTTTAAAAAAGGCATTTGATTGTGTCGACCATGATGTTTTTCTTTGAAAGCTTTCTAACCTGCAGTTTGATTTTGGTCAAATTGACTTGTTTAATCTCTCTTATCTTATTATAATCTCTCTTGACTTATCTTATCTCTCAAATAGAATGCAAAACGTACATATAGGGGATGTATTTAGCAGTTATAAAGAAATAAATAAAGGGGTTCCGCAGGGATCAATTTTGGGTCCTACTCTATTTAAAATTTACATAGACGACATAACTAGGTTAAACTTAAAAGCGTCGATACAGTTATATGCAGACGATGCTGTATTAAAATATGCAAAACTTAGTGAGAAGGAACTGAGGGATTCATCATGACCTTCATATAATAGAAAAGTGGCTTACAAAAAATTGTCTGGCCCTTAATATAAAAAAACAAAATTTATGCTGTTCCAAAATAAAATTTTTAATAACCCCAATTTTCATTTCCGAAATAATATTATTGAGACTGTAGAATCTTTCAATTATCTTGGTTTGTTATTAGACAATAAAATAAAATGGCAATATTAAATAAAATGGCACATTAACGCAATAATCAAAAAAATTTCTCCGTACATCTTCATTTTAAGGCGATTACAGAAGTTCTTAACTAAAGAAAGTATGTATCAAATATATTGTGCCTATATAAAATCCTACTTTATATATTTGACTCCAATTTGGAGCGGAGCATCTTAGTTATTTATAAACAAATTAGATATACTAAATAAAAAGGCTATTAAAATTATTCACAATTACCCAAAAAGATACCCTTCTAACTTATTATATACGAACCCATACATTAGTTTTAGTTATTTATGTCAAAGGGAGCTTTATTTAACACGGTTTAAAATTATTTTCAATGAGATCAAGCATAATTTCATACTAGCAATTTTGATATCGACAATAGAAATACCAGAAACCAATCAAACTTTTACCTTACGCTTTTTAGAACTGAAAACCAGAAAAATTATTGTTTGTATATCTGCCTAAAAATGTACAATGAGCTACCACAAAATTTAAAACTTATTGATAATTTTGCTACTTTAAAAAAAAATAACTGAGCGTATGCTACGGTAACGAGTATTATGTGCTAAATGATAATAATATATTTATTGATAAGAGTATATTTAGTGTTTGACTTTGAAATAACAAAGCATTATTATACCATGTTTAAATGTTTAAGAAATAAAAACAAAGTACACAATCATGAAAGAATGTTATATGCCAATACAACTAAATTGAAACAACTTCAATTGTAGTTAAATCGATAAATTGATAATTAATATTTAATAGACAAATAATTTTTTTCGCAACATTTTGTGCTGGCTTTATATACATTTATATATCTATATATTTCTTTTTGTTGTATTTTTTCTTTGTTTTTTTTTTATTTTTGACGTTTATTTTTAACTATACTATAAGACCATACAGCTAAGGCTTAGGTCGCAATTGTTTTTTAATTTAAATAAAAAGTGTATCTCAATATTTCATTTTATAATATTGTTTATTCCATATAAAATTTTAATTTAAGTGAAATATTGGCCATAATGTAATTTTTGTTTTAAAGTATTAAAAATAAAGAATAAAAAAAAAAAAAAAAGTTTTCTAAATAAATTGGTGTGTATGTACATTGTAACTTCGTATTGCTATACTAGGTTAGATAATAATTTGAATACTGGTAATTTAATGTAGGTTGTTGTAGGTAATTTAGATTCGATTGTTAGTTTTAAATAAATTTTATTTATTCTTATAATAAAATAATTTATTATAAAACAATTTTTAAAATACAAAGAAAAGATTAGTTATCTGCATGCTGTGCTGTATGTGTTATAAACCAAATAAACGAGAATGTATGTTAAATATAATGTTAAGTTAACAATTAGCTACCTTGTCAGATTTATTGTATGGTTTTTATTTTTTAAATAAAATTAAGTTTTTTTCTAGATATACGAAAAAATATACATGAGATTTCTTGATTTGTCACAGACAATTTGTGTATTTAAGTATATTTTTTTTTTGAAAAAAAAGCTAAAGAGTATATAAAAATGTGTTATTTAGAATGATTAAGTAACCAATTCGTCGTTACAATTGAAGTAAACTGTATTTGAAGGATTTAAATTTTTATTTTATAAATTTAAATGTATAAAATTGTTAATTAACATATATTGGATTAATGTTAATTAGTTCAACTAAGTAGGTATATATGTACATGTAAGGAAAAGTACGCAGACAGAAAACCGATTAAAAATTGTATAGTTGACACTTCACACTTGCAATTTACATATAATGCTCAGTTGAAATTACAATTGACAACAATAAGGTACAAGTTTTTTTTTCAGATTTGTTTTTAAATTCAATTGTGTTAAATAAATTATTTATTATTAAAAATGGAAAAAGAATTAATTTTAATGGAAATGCTTGATAGTGATTCAGAAAAAGAAGAGTCAGAAAGTTGTAGTAGTGAGACCGAAATATGTTAAACATTAAATAATAAAACATCTAAAGTGCGTTTCGTTTCTTACTCGTTTCAAAATGGCCGGAATAGAGTTCCGCTTCGAGAGCAAAGCTAACTTAAATATTACAAAGGTCAAACTGTCAAAGTCTTATGAAGTGTCATTATTATATTATTATTTCAAATTTTTATATTATAAATTTACACAGTACAGTACAGTATTTCAATACTTGTCAACGAAATCGTTCAATTGAACTATACTTCTTAAAATAAAATTTTTTTTAAGACTCCATTATTTATTTGTAATAAATACATGTTATAAACGAAAACGCATAAATTTTACTCAGCGTAAGAATGAAACTCACTCTGATAAAATATATTTTTTTGACATTTAAAAACTTTATAAATTTATAAAGTTTTTGCCCAATAAAATTTTCCTGGCTAAAACTTTATAAGGGATGTGTGTCACGTGATCAACAATTTAGTCAGAGAAATAGTCAGTCTCAGTACGCAGACAGTTTTCGGGCTAAAAATTTATAAAGTTTTACATTTTTTGTAAAGTTTTTGAGTACGCAGACAGACCTATATATATGTATAGTCTTTGTTAAAAGTCAGTTTTGTATGAACTTCATATCTTCATATTTATTAAATAAATATGAAGATATGAAGTTAAAATAAAATAATTTCTAATTGGAAAATTAAAACTAAAAACAACATTAATTAATAATAAGACGGTGTTTTATTTAATTAAATTTTATTTACATTTAAGTAATTTAAAATATATTTAGGAAATTGAAAACGTGACCATAATTATGCAGCACTAATAAAGAAATATATGTAGCAATTATCTAATTAGGAATTTGGATTTAAAATCAATGTGTCGGTTTGTAATTATTATGAATAATCTTTAATAATGGAATTATTTAAAGATTAGGAAAATGGGAACATAAGGCTGGTTTTCATGAGAAATTTCGTAGATATTATCGCAATTTTAGAAAGAGAAAAAAATATAGTGTATTATCAATGGGAAAGAGGGGAAAAAAAAATATACTCAGAAATATTGTTGATAAAATCACTAAAGTTACTTGTAAAGTAACAAAATAAGTGATAAAATGCTTTAAAAAATTAGAAATGAATTTTTTTCATCTTTTAGGAACCTATTTCTGAGGAAACTAAAGCACGGTTCACTCAGCTGTTTCTTAAAATTAGCTGAAAATATTTTCTTCACTGCCTATCTATTAGTAACTATGTTACAAACCTTTACAAACTAACTTTTGTTTACATTTGGCAAAATCACTACGGCGTCCATTTAAAGTTAATTTTATTTCTTGTCAGTCTATAGGAGGGTTGCATTTGATACTTTGATATTAAGGTATCAAAATGAAAATTCATAAAAAATTTCATAATATAAATTTAATTAATTTTTTTCGGAAATATTAAAATATTAATAAGAAATTATTAAAATTATTATGTAAACTATATTTGCCGAGATTTTAATTGAAAAAAAAAATTCATCTGAAGTTTTATTTTAAATTACGACACTAATAAAATTTTATTTAGGCATCTGTTGGATTTTAAAAAATTTTAACAAAAACACCTGATCAAATCGTTATGTTAACACAAAGAAGAAAATAAAAATTGGGTTTCTTAAGTTGACTTAAACACTTTCGAAAAAATAAGTAAAAATATGTATATAATATTGGAAATTCTTAATCCAAGCTTATTTCAACACAAAAATACATTGTTTTTAGAATTACTAATGAAGAAGTCGGATTAGAAAGAAATTTACGAAATTAATTCATTTTAAAGCAAATTGACTTTTTATTTATGTAACTAAAATATTTCACATGTTTATAATTAAAATTTTTTCTAAGAAATTATATACAGATATATATACTTATATTAAAATTTTTTTTTAAATACGTTTTTTTTATTTGATGTATATTCTACGAAAAGAATATTTTTGTTTTAAATTGTAATAAATAAAAATCTATAATTATAATTTAGTAGTTTTTAGCCACACACTACGTATTATAACATTCCGCTAAGTTTTGAATACAAGTACAAATGCGGATACGATTTTTCTATTAAACCAATTAAACTACATTAACATATAATGTAAGTTTAGAATCATGATTTTTTTTGTTTTCTTTTATAGAATCAAGAAATTTTGTATACCATAATAATTTTTACTATTTAGATGTCACAGTAAAATATACTTACGGACCAACTACCGGGCCCTTAGTATATACATATATAATCCCTAAATGAAATTTCAAATAATAAATATAGTTCTAACACTAGATATCACATAAGTTATGATGAGTAGTAAAAAATATTTTTCCATAGGGCGTTTTTCTTTTTCTCATTAGATCAATGCTCTAAGTTTTGACATTTTGGCGATGTTTTGACATTTTGCACATTTGGCAAAGAAAGAAATCTCTATACAAAAAGTAACTTGTTTTATTATTTTTAATTTACTCTAGTATTGTTTTCCACAATATTTCTAATTCGTTAGTGCTTAGCTCATTGAATCAATGGAAGGCGGCTCGATTTTGGGAACTAAAAAACACTGGGAAAAATCATATGCTTATGAACTCAAAAATTACAAAGATCATGGAAATGTTGGGGAAATTTGGTTCGACGAGGATTCTCAATTGAGAATAATAAATTGGATATTAACCCAAAAATTATCTTCCAACTCTAAAGTAATTGATATTGGTTGCGGAAATGGCATGTTTTTAATAGAATTAGCAAGAGAAGGTTACAAATATTTGACTGGTATCGATTATTCAGCAAATGCGATTAAATTAGCAAATTCTATTGCTGTTGATCAACGGCTAAATATAACTTACAAAATTACAGATATTTTGAATAAAAAAGATGCAAAAAAATTAGAGAAATATGAAATTATACATGACAAGGGAACGTATGACGCTATCAGTTTGAATCCTGACAATGGAAAGCAAAAAATGCAAAGTTATATTGAAAATGTAAGAACAATAATGAATGATTCCGGATATTTTATAATAACATCTTGTAATTGGACGGAAGACGAATTGGTTAATGCATTTAAATCGAAGCTAAAAAAATATTGCTCCATTGAAACTCCAACTTTCAAGTTTGGCGGAAAAGTTGGAAATATTGTGACTTCCGTAGTTTTTCTAAAGTGAAACATAAATCAAATAAATATTAACAAGAAATACATTTTATTAAATTATTCCATTTAAACAAATTTCAAAATCATTTTATTTTGTTTGAAGCCAATTTTCTAAGTGCATCATTTTTAATACTTGCGTGCCCAAGATTCATTAATCATTTTTAAGACTTTTTATTTCTAATCCTCTAGTCGTATTATTTCAGTCTAAAATACCATTGTGCGTTTCATCTCTACTCTCAATCTCTGTAATTTCGAAGTTCTCTTCATACTATTTGGAAGTGGAACCCAATTCATCATATATTGGAGAATGGATAAGACGATAATGGAGCCTTAAAATAATTCAATCAAAATAATTTGTACAAAATACCAAATATAATTACAGCAAAAAAAGCACGGATACCTTTTTAAATTATATACATTAAAAATTAATGGAGTAAGCCATTATATACATTAATATTTATGTAAAACCCATCGTAAAAAAGGCAACATATCCAGAACTTCCCAAAAATTCAATAGTTGTTGCCCGTTAGAATTTAAATTTATTTTTTCCACTCACGAAAATGAATTTTTAATATACATACAAAAATCAATTTTGGACAATATGCAGGACATGTACTTCACCCAATAAAATCCAAACTACTGCTCCAATATTTCTGATTTTTATCTCAAATGACTCCTTTATGTCCTTTTAACTGATAAATATCCTTTTTTTTTTTAAAACCTTATTTTTTTATTTATTTTAAATTTTTGAAATTCTCCATATAAACAAAATAATTTTACTTAAATGGCCACAATCATTTTCCAATGCTAAGGCATTTTTGACAGGTGCTGGCATAGTGCAATTTTTTAAAATAGTTGCCAAAATTTTCTTTAAAATGATAATTAAAAAGGTTGTACATTAAATTTATGAAAATTATTGTACTTAAAATTTTTTTTTACCTACTATAATTTTTTTTTAATTATTTTTATATAAAATAGGTATTAAAGTTAAAAAAAAGTTACTGTTTGAGTAGCATTCAATAAACAAATCTTATCATTTATTTTAATATTTAATTGATTCTAAATGTAAATGTTAAGATTTATGCAACATTTTAATTTTATATAAAAAATTAAAATTTTGACACTTTTAATAAAAACAATAATTTAAACTTTTTTAAATGATAAAATAAACATATTTTATCATTTAGTTCAATATTTAATTGATTCTAAATGTAAATGTTAACATTTTTAGTAATTTTTATATGTAATTGCAAAATTTTAAAATTATATAAAAAATTAAAATTTTGACATTTTGTTTTAAAAATGATATATAAATAATAAAATAAACATATTTTATAATTGATTTCAATGTTTAATTAATTCTTGCTGTATTCGTCTACTTACCGAATTAAAAAGAGGATTTTTTAAGTTTTTAGCGGGGACTTCAGCCCCCGACTTTAAAAAATTAATTTTAATATAAAAGAGTAATTCTGTTTTTTGTTTTCATGCAAGGAAAAAAATGTATAAATTGATGCTTGCCGTATGGATTTACTTGCCGAATTTAAAAAGAGGATTTCTTAAATTGTTAGTGGGGGTTTGGGGATCGATAGCCCTCGGCTTTAAAAAATTAATTTTAATATAAAAGAGTAATTCTATTTTTTGATTTCATGCAAGGAAAAAAATGTATAAATTGATGCTTGCCGTATGGATTTACTTGTCGAATTTAAAAAGAGAATTTAAATTCTGAGGGGGGGTTTGGGGGCGGCAGCCCCCGACTTTAAAAAATTAATTTTAATATAAAAGAGTAATTCTTTTTTTTGATTTCATGCAAGGATTTCATGCAAAAGTTTAAATTATTGTTTATTTTATCATTTAAAAAAGTTTAAATTATTGTTTTTATTTTTAACACAAAAGTGTCAAAATTTTAATTTTTTATATAAAATTATAATAATTCTTTTTTTTGCATAAATCTTAACATTTACATTTGGAATCAATTATATATTGAAATAAATGATAAGATATGTTTATTGAATGCTACTGAAACAGTAACTTTTTTTAAACTTTAATACCTATTTCATATAAAAATCATTAAAAACCAATTATAGTAGGTAAAAAAAAATTTTAAGTACAATAATTTTCATAAATTTAATGTACAACCTTTTTGATTATCATTTTAAAGAAAATTTTGGCAACTATTTTAAAAAATTGCACTATGCCAGCACCTGTCAAAAATGCCTTAGCATTGGAAAATAATTGTGGCCATTTAAGTAAAATTATTTTGTTTATATGGAGAATTTCAAAAATTTAAAATAAATAAAAAAATAAGGTTTTAAAAAAAAAAAAGGATATTTATCAGTTAAAAGGACATAAAGGAGTCATTTGAGATAAAAATCAGGAATATTGGAGCAGTAGTTTGGATTTTATTGGGTGAAGTACATGTCCTGCACATTGTCCAAAAATAATTGTAAATGTTATATGTTAGGTAAAGTATTCTTTATCTGTGTTTAAAAAAAGGCCACGTGGCTCGAACGCTCTAAATTAGACAGAAAACCGACTTTAATTTACTGTTATACCCGGCCGAAATATTCAATTTTTAAAATTTTAGCTATCCAAACACGTATTTTTGTACTATATATTAATGGCTGACTGAAGTTTCACTAATAAATAGTAAGTAAATACATAGATATTTGAAAAGTATTGCCGTAATATATTTCTTTTGAATAAAATTCAAAATGAAATTTTTAAAACATTAAAAAGAAAGGGTTATACAAAAAATTTTTGGTTAGCCCAGATAATAATAAAAAATTATTGACATTTTTATATTAAAACAAAAAAAAAAAATTTTAACCTTCTTAAATTAAAAAATAAATATATTTTATCATTTATTCCAATATTTAATTGATCCTAAACGTAAATGTCAACATTTTTATTAATTTCTATATGTAAATGTAAAAAATTAAATTTATGCAAAAAATTAAAACATTGACATTTTTATATTGAAAACGTCAAATTATTAACTTAATACAAAAATTTAAATTTTCTATAGTTAGGGGCTGCCGGCAGCTGAATGAAATCAAAAAAAATAAAGGTTAACTCTCTGATATGAAAAATAAAATTTTTTACAGTTGCAAAATTTATTATTTTATACAAATTCCAAATATTTGCAATATAAAAAATTACGTAAAAAATCCCCAAACCCCGGCTAATAATTTAACAAACCCTCTTTTTAAATTCGGCAAGTAAACCCATACGGCAAACATCTATTTGATATTTTTTTTACTTGTTTGAAATCAAAAAAAAAAAAATTTTAAACTTTCTCATATGAAAGTTGAAATTTTTTTAATTTGTGAAATTGGTTATTTTATACAAATTCCAAATATCTGCAATATAAAAAATTACTTAAAAAAAAATTGTACAACCCGTTTTATTTTCATTTAAAAACTCTTCAAAAATTATTTAAAGAATTGCACTACGACAACACATTCCTAAAATATACCGCAATAAAATTGAAACTTCATACGGCCATTTAATAGAATTAATATTAATTAAAGTTTTGTGTGGAAAGTCTAAAACTTTAAAATTAAAAATTACAAATAGAGTAAAAAATTAAAAAAAGAAGGGCTCAGGTCGATCGGACCATTTTTACGGGAGTTATTCAACACAGAAACAAAGTATACTCTTCCCAAAACAAGATAAATTTATGAGCAAAACTATTTGTCGCATTTTTTGAGTAAAAAGCATATAAAAGCAGTGGGCGTTTTTCTTTTTCTCATCAGATCAATGCTCAGAGCAGATGTCGAGCGCTCAGAGCAAATAATGCTCAGAGCAAACTTTTATCTGAACTCTGACCGCTCTGAGTTAAAAATAGAAACGTTCGGAGCACAAATTGTCAATTTTTATCCAAATTATTTTCTAACGTCAGTATTTTTTTTATTTTATTTCATTATTTTAAATGTAACAATATAGTTTTAAAAGGAATTTATTTAAGAAATAAAATAAAACCAAGTTATTTTACGTAAAATTTCATTTAATAAAATTTAAAAAAAAAACCTAAAAAAAAAACTTAAAAAAAAATGTTTATCTATGCACGGAATTTTATTTGATGACATTTTTATTATTTTGTTCTTAATTTGACGTTATATTTATTGAAAACTCTGTGAAATCTGAGAAATTTTTACGAGCTCACAGATCGCGCTCTGATCACACTCCGAGTTAAAAAAAGAAACACAAAATGGATAATCTGGATAATCTGAGCATAAAAAGAAACACAATTTTTTTGCTTGACAACTCTGACTCTGCTCTGATGAGAAAAAGAAAAACGCCCGTATAAAGTCGGGCAAAATACAACATACCTATTTCGTACATAAATTTAACACTTGTAACTAATAATTTGACACTTGTGGCCAAAGATTATCTATTACAAAAAGATGGACCACTCTTTTTTGCACTTATTGCATTTTTTACAACTACCTAAACAAAACAAACGATTAGTAAAAGTAAGTAAAATATATGTTGCTTTTTTTCAATTTGTTATTGAAATTACAAAAATGAACGAAATATTGTTTAGGTAGTATTTTTACAGTGCTTTTTCAAAGGCACAACTTTGTTACTGTGTCTATTTATTGTTATAATACAAAGTATAGGAATAGTTAAAATTGAATCGCATCGCAATTTAAAAGTACAGTCAGAAATTATGTATATGTAATTTCTGGTACAATTCTGTTTAATTTTATACATAGTACACATAGTGGCCAAAAATAGTAATCGAAAGTATTTAAAATTGTTAATTGAAATTTTTTGAAATTTAATAAAATAGTAATAATAAAAAATCTAATGTATTTTAATTGAAAATCTTATGTAGATATTATTTAGATAGTTTAGAAAATAAATTTATAAATATTTTTGTAAAATTAGTACAGAAAAAGATTTGGAATACAAATTAAATGAACGTTTAAAAAATGATTTTAATTATAACTGTTGTAATAAATGTAACAAATCTTATTTTATAAAACTATGTACATATATATTGTATTTATACTTTTCCCTTCAAATTTGTCCTTTTTAACATTATATTTGTTTTTCTTCAAAATCAAATTCGTAAAAATTTTCAAAATCAATTTTGTCTGTTTTTAAAATCAAATTCTTTTTTTAAGGCCGGTTTGATGAGAAATTTCGTGCATATTGTACCTTTAGAATAAGAAAAATATAGTGTACTACCAGTGAGGAAAAAATGATATTATTACAAAATATTACAGCAAAACTTTGACAGTTAAAAATGTACAACCTAATTTAATGTTTATATTCATATTTAGCTAAAAATTTAAAATTTTTTATTTATAAAGTTGGGAAAAATAATATAGTTTATTAATAATAATATTTTTATACCTATAATATAGCAATTTTAATATCATTTCTCACTAAAAAATAAAAAAATTTTTTGAATATTTGTTTATTTTAAAATGTTTGTTTATTTTTTTGACACTTCACAATTTAAATGCCACGGTAGTGAAATTTTTTTGTAAGATATACATTATTTTCATATGTATTTCTCACTAAAAAATAAAAAAATTTTTTGAATATTTGTTTATTTTAAAATGTTTGTTTATTTTTTTGACACTTCACAATTTAAATGCCACGGTAGTGAAATTTTTTTGTAAGATATACAATTTTTTCATATGTATTAAAAATATCCACGATGTTTATAACAAAATATATTCAGAGAACATACATATATACTTTCATGGATATTTATGGTTACTTTCTTGGATATTTTCAAATGATGGATATTTTTTTTAGCTTTATCTCTTCCAAACACATAGCATTTTTGTATGTTCTGCCTATGCTCTAACATTTTCGTGGATATGTCGGTCTAATGAAAACCAACTTAAAGCTTTTTTAAATAAAAAAAAACGTAAATATCTAAATTTTGACGAAATTAATTTTGAAAATTTGATGATTTTGATTTTGAAAAAAGATAATGTTAAAAAGGACAAATTTGAAGTGAAAAGAGTATATGAGAGTCAGAATTCATAATTTAATAAAAAACTTTAATAAAAATGTTCAAGATATTGATATGACATAAAAAATTAAGTGTTCAACATTTGTAAAAAATTAATATAATATATTTTAAAATCCTATTTTGATTCCTTATACTTTTATTATTTGTTTCAGTAAATCGTTTTTAAAATTTTGGATTAAATATTCTAAAACAAAAAAAATTTTTTTTTTCAAATCTCAAAACTACAATTAAGTTAAATTTATTTCGCGTTATACACTTTCGACAATCTTTACTGTATAGTGAGATTTCACATGCCAAATCGTTTCATGTCAGTTTTTTGTCTTCTTTTCACATAATAAAATGTTATTACTATTGGCATAGAAAGTGTTGCTCACGTATTATAATAGCTAAACTTTGCTTGTAACCATAGATAATATATAGTAATAATAGATAGCCTACTTAAAATTTTTAGATACCAGCTCCTCATCGCTGGAAGTTTTCCTAGTTTCGATAAACTACTACATCTAAAAGACCAATAGATGTCGCTAAACAGTTTCATTCTAAAATTACTAGATGTCACCCATATTTATGTACCTATATTTCTTTCCTATTTTATTTTTCGAATTTATGAATAAAAAAAAAAATTATATTGTAATAACAAATTTTATTTCAATCATAAAAATTAACAATGATTTTCACCTTCACAATATACTAAAGTTCAAACAGCTTCAGCTGATTTATCTTCCCAGCCTTCGAGCATTATGTACAGTCCTTCTGTAAACATCTATGTATCTTCAACCAAAACAGTTCCCTTTACTTGTTTTTCTGCTTCTTTACATTTTTTTTGACAAATTTCATCTCACCTTAAATTAAAAAGTTTAATTTTAAATTAAATAGAATTATTTTTTAAAGTTAAGAGAATTACTTATAGGGATAATTACCACAGTCCAACCTTGGAATTCCGATAAATCAATCTTTGATTCTAAGGTACGAGGAAACTTAGGCCCTAAAATGGCAATGAGTTCCTCTAATTTTTTCGCATTTCCAGTAACAAATGTAAGCGGTTTTGCTATGATTTAAAATAAAATAAAATTTGATCTCTTCAATTAAATCAAAACTTACCTTTTAATTTTTAAAGCATTTGATTTAAAATTTATTAATAAAACCAAAATAATACACTAAACTACTGCAGTTAAACCAATATTTGATTCAAAATGGATTCGAAACTGGCTACATATGACTTTTGACAATTTAAATAATTTCATATGGTGGTAATAAAAAAAATGGCGCTATTTTTGACATTAGGTGGAAGTACTTTGACTTTTCTAAAATTTTTGGCAAATAAAAAATTTTTTCTAAATCAACCACCCGTGGTTGTATCTATTAAATTATCCAAAACTGGTGGCAATTATTCACACTAATAATATTTATAAGTATTTTGAATTTTAGTAAATTGAAAATGAATTAATAAGAAACATTTTTTAAAACAGAATAAAAATTATTTTGTGGACATAATTTAATTAAGGTTAGAACTATTATTATTGTTATTATTGAATTTTTATATATAGAAGAAAAATATTTATTTTATAGATATAAGTTAATTAATTAAAATTTATATTTTTGTTATAATTGACTTTTATGTATATATAAGCACCCCATATTTCAAATTGGAAACAGGGATTATAACTACTTGGTACATTTATGTAATAAATAAATATTTCATACAAAAAAATTAAAAATTAAAATTTTTGTATAAAAATCATAAAATAATAGAGCTTTTTGCTTGAATGCGGGCTGCCGTCCCCAAACTCCTTTTAATAAAATTACTGAAACTGTGATTTTGTTTCTAACTCTAAAATGAAAATGTCTAGTATGTTAATTCGGTATACCTATTTCATAGAAAAAAATTAAGATTCCAAATTTTTGTATAATAATGATTAATAATAGTGCTTGTAAAAAAATGATAAAATAATAGTGCTTGAATGGGGCTGTCGCCCCCAAACACCTACTAATAAAATTATTGAAACCCTGATTTTAAATATAACTCAAAAATAAAAATTTCTAGTGAGTCAACTCGGTATACCTATTTCATACAAAAAAATTTAAATTCCAAATTTTTGTTTAAAACTGATAAAATAATGATTTTGAATCTAACACTAAAATAAAAATTTTTTATATGTAAAAACAAATGGTTATGTACAATAATTTTCATTAATTTGTTGTTTTATGTAAATTTCTTGTACAACCCTTTTGAATTATCATTTAAAGATAATATGTGAAAGAATATGGCAGCACCTTTCAAAAGTGCCAAGTAGAATTCGAAAATATTGCGGCCATTGTTATTTTCATATTGGAGTGTTTGTATTAAAAATTAGAAAAATTCAAAATGAAAAATAAATAAAAAATAAGCTGTGCTGTGTGTGAAAATAGAAAAAAAGTTATTATTTATTATATCATTTAGTATTATTATTATATCATTTAGTAATTAAAAACATCAAAAGGAGTGATTTCGTATAACAAAGAAATAGATTTGATCCGCGGTGTGGATTTAAATACTTGGCATTGCTTACAATATTGTTTTCACAGGCCGTGACAAGGAGAAAGAAAATTAAAATAGTGGTAGCGCTCTGTTAAAAATTTACACGTTTTCTTATAGAAATAGTAAAAAATAAAATAGTGGTAAAGCATAAATCTTAATAACTCAAAAAATAATCATTTTTTCAAATGTCTTCCAAAGGCCACTATACATTTTCATCTTGAATACATCTTTTGAAGTATTCAAATTTAAAATATTTAAATGTTTTAATTAAAAAATTACCTTTTTAAAAAAAAATACCGTCGCTTATTAAAAAAATGTTATCAAAAATTTTGGTTTAGAAATTAAGTTAGAAAATTTTAATTAAAACACAAATTATTCTATTATTAATAAACTAAATATCTATAGGTACATAAAAAATAAATATTTAAATATGTTATAATTATAATATATTAAAATTATTGCCGTTTCTACACTACTATGAGGTAATCTATTAATGTTTTAGTAAGGAATACTCATTGAATGTGTCTTTTTTAAAACTATTTGGATTTTGTGATTTTTAGTTGGTTATGTCATGAAGGTTATACGCTTTTTCCAGAATATGTATTTATGAACGAAATCCCAAATACAAAACCCTAAAATTCAAAATCTCCAAACTCCAAAGCAGTTTTCTTATCATAATTCCCTTTAATTTTTTTATTTTGGATTTGGGTTGATTTATTGAAAACAAAATTATTGAATGGAAACATTGTTGAAAAAAAAACTTTAAAACACAAAATTCTGTTGTACACAAAATTGGCGAACACAAAATTCTGTTGAGTGCGAAAAATATTGGAAAACTACAATACAATAACTACATTTTTATATTCCTTTTTCTAAATACATATTCTTGAAGAAGCCCCTTGATGACATAGCCAACTAAAAATCACAATAAGTTCAGAATATCTTATAAACATATAATATGTAAATATTCTGAAAAAGGCGTAAAACTCTGAATTGTAACCAAAGATATATTACTAATAGATAGGCAGTAAAGAAAATATTTTCAGTCAATTTTGAGAAACAGCTGAGTGAACCGTGCGTATGTATTGCTTCAGTTTTCTCAGAAATATGTTCCTAAAAAGAGAAATAATTTCATTTCTAATTTTTAAAAAAATGTTATCACTTATTTAGTTACTTTATCAGTAGTTAAAATTTTGAATAACCTTAATTATATTCAATTTTAATTTTAAAAACAAAATTTATCAATTATTAAGTAATATTAAAACTTAAAATCTCTGAATGAAACTAGTTATGAAAAACTGCTTTACATTATTTTAATAAATATAAACAGCTGAGTGAACAAAATGTATACATATTATAAAATGTATATGTATTTTTTTGACTGAATACCTTAAGATAGGAAAACACATAAGAAGAAAAGAAACAACTATACCTAACTTCCGATCTATCTCCCATATATCTATTATTGTAACCAACTACATTATTTATTTTCCATATATTTAAACATATTTCGTGGCGCTTCCCAATTATTGTCATAAATATTATATTTTATCATTAAAAATTAATATTGGTTCTAAGATATAACACGCATTATCAAATTTTTGAATAATATAAATTTTAATTTTCGGGCGCGTTCACATGAGATGCATGCCTCTGGATGCAATATTTTGATTAGTTGAAAATATATGTCGTATTCATGACATGCTCTTCCTTTCGCGCATTTAAGAAGCAAACATTTTTATATCTGCTATAAGATGCAAACAAGAGGCATATTATTTAAACGTCAAAACGCCAAATATATTTGTTTTTAAAATTGTTTTTTTTTGCATTTTGGTTAAAATTTAAAAAAAATTCATACAATAAAACGAAAGAAAATAATAATGAAAATTGAACATAATCGCCTTGTAATAATGTCAAAACAATAAAGCAGAAAAATTCACCAAAGAAAATATGTCAAAATAAAAATTTGTCACTTATGTACATGCAGCCTCAGCCTATGAACGAGCGGAAGCATGCTGGTTTTCATTAGAAATTTCGTGAATATTATCGTAACTTTATAAAGAGAAAAATATAGTGTACTACAGTGAGAAAAATTTTTTATAGGTTTTTACAATTCCATATAAATTAAATTTATCTAACAGTATTTCTTCATTAGTTATTTTTACAATTGTATTTTTGACCTTTACTGGTTTAATTAACAATTTTTTATAAATGTTTTTACTGGTTAAAGGTATTTCTATCAGACGTTTCGTCAGACAAAACTGACTCTATTTGGATTATGGAATTTTGAAGAGTAGTGAGATCCGTTGCCTGTATTATCCTGTACTTTCCTTCTTCTATGTTTGCCTCTCCAACCTTGGTTTTGTTGGTGTTCGATATATGGAAGTGAGGAAGTCTTTAATCTAAAATAGAATTATTGTTAGTTTAGGTTGATTGGTCGTTATTTTTGTATTCTCCTGTGCCCTGTTTCCTTTTGTTTTCATCTTTATTTTCGCTAGGTTTAATGTGATTGATCCTTTGTGCTTTGTTATTATAGTAGATTTGGTTTGGCAGATGTCTTTTGTTATTGAAATTTCTTGGTTGAGGATGATTTGAATTGTGAAAAGTTCGAAACTGTTGCGACGTACCTTGCGGGTTCCATCTTAGTTCCCATCTTGGATGGATCTCCATTCGTTAATTCCCTTTACTCTGGTTGGTTTTGAAATGTATTTGGTTCTTGTGATCTCCAAGCATTGTATCGAGGATTTGGATAGCGATTTCTATGTAAGTTACCATTGGGCCCTTGGAGAAAGGCGTCCACGGCCTTTCCTCTATATAATCTCGCCGTATTGGAATATAGTTCTTTCGAGAAATTCCGTTTTTTCTAATAGTAATGTTAAGTGTTGGTAAACTTCCGCATAATAGTCCTGTATGCTTCTGTTTCCTTGACTTAATGTCGTAAGCTGGTATTCCAATGTCGGCATAGTTAAGATTTAGGCAGTCGACAATCTTATTCCAGTTCAAATGAGTATCATAAGCTTCTAACGCTTCGTCGGCACTCCCTAATCCCTAATAGCGCTAAGGATTCCAAAATAGCTAGAAGTGCCCCTTATTTGGCTATAGATGCTTACAATTTGTTTGACCTTTTTCTTCCAGGATCCATACCCTCCGTCTTCACCTGAAAATGTTCTTAATCTTTCCACCATGTGTGGAGTTTTCTGCATGCTTTCCAATGCACCTTCCTCCTCGAAATCGATATCTTCATCCCAATCTTCGTTTTGTGGCGGTATGTCACTGAAAACTTCTCTTAATGCCGTTCTCGTTTCGAATTGCACCTTTTCTCTTATGGTATCTGCAATGTCTTCATGATTTTCAGTTAGTTGGTTTATTCCAACTTCGCATTTGATGCGACTTATTTGGGGGCTTAGGTTCTCAAGGGTTGAAGTCATTACAAAAGGTGTAGTTGGTCGTTGTCTCTCAATTTTATAACATTTTGACAAGAAGGGAAATAAAATATAAGTTATGTAATATTCTTATAATTTATTAATAGATCGGCTTCTTCAAAAAACAAAAATATTTTATCAATAAAGTTGAGTGATAAATCAAAGATTCAACCACAAAAATAAGTTGAGAGAAAAAGAAATATTCAAAATTTATTAAGATTCAATTGATGCGGTTAATTTAGTTTATTAAAAATATAAAAGATTCAATATAATGCGCTGGTTTTGTGCCTTGCTTATTCTTTCTTGAACAAAGTTTTGGAAAGTTTTGCTTTATTAAATACCTTATAGAAAATAATTCTTACCTTTAAGTTTTTGTGCTATAAATAGTTACAATAGCTAAAAAAATTGTATAAATTTATTATTTATTTATTTTACAGTAATTACGGTTTAATAATTCTAGAAATTTTCCTTTAATCAATATTTTAATATTAAAATTTTTGGAAGTGATATTTTTTTTCTTTTTTTAGACTTAATTTATAAAAATTTTATGTTTTTTTTATTTAGAGATTTACATTTTAATTAACAACTAAAATGTAAGACGATTGGGTTTTAAAATTTTACAGAAAATATCCAATTACAAAATTTTACGCTATATGCAATTAATTAATAATTGAATTTTCTTTTTAATTAATTCGTAATAAAATCTTAAAAGTTTCAGACAAATTGAGCACTTACTTTATTTAGATTCAAAAAGTATTGTATTATGAATATTTAGAATATTTATTTTATTACAAATATTTAGTAATTTTCCAGTCTCAAATTTATTCAAATTTTATAACTTTAATTCTTAGTTAATTTGTTTAGGTATTTATTAATAATTACTCCTATAATCTTAAAATATTTAAAAAATTAAGTTAAGCTTTATTTAATTCACACTATTTTTATAATCAGTTATCAGTTAATGGCTTTCTAAAATTTTGCTTAGTAAATTTTTCCTTT